>PVKS010002779.1:23232-113155 GCA_004027875.1 Aplodontia rufa
ATATATATATATATATATATATATATATATATATATATATATATATCACAGTCATATGTAGAGAGTGGGGAGAGTTCTACTCAGCTGTTAGCATTTGAAGGTAAATGGTTGGCAATGAAAAAAATTATGCTGAGCGAAATTACCCAAACCCGGATACTTAAAGGTCAAATATTTTCTCTCATTTGTGGAGGCTACAGCAATACCCAGGCTTGGGTAAAAGGTCAACTTCATGAACTAGACTCCCCAAAGTCAAAGTGACGCATAATCTAGGGGAACCATAGATATGTAGGGTCCGGGAGAGAAGAGGAGGGAATGAGGAGAGAGGGAGGGATAACAGAGAGAGATCTAGGGGGAGAAATCAGCAATGTAGCTTACTCTTTACTCCCCTGAGAAGCCAAATATTACTTATGTCATCATTTAATTATGGAAAATGTGGAAAAAATATATACACACACACACACACACACATATATATATATATATACACATGTGTATATGCATATGTGTGTGTATGTGTGTGTGTGTATATATATATTTATATCAGTTATAGGGAAGAAATATAGAAGAGTCAAGAGACTATGCTATGGGTGATGTGGGGGTGATTCTGGATTAGGATCAGAGGCATATCATATTGTTACTACAAATGCATTTATGATTGTACAACAACACAACTAACTCCTCAATAATTTTTTTAAAAAAGAGGACAACAGTAGATAGAACATCCACATTACCTTTCCTTGATTCAAATACTGTTAGCACTTTACCCTGCCACTTTACCATTCTCTCTATGGATATTATATAGTATAGTAGATATTATATTGCAGATAATATATATCTGAGAATTAAGTCAAGCAGAAGTAAGAAAAAGACAGTAATTCAGAGTAAAAGAATCTCCTTTATCATTAGATCCTGATAGATAGATCCCTAAGCCATTGGATCCTGACATGCTTGAACACACTCTGTGTATTGCCCAGATTTGAAAGATAATACATTCTTCTATGTTATTTTGAATTAGACTTCTATCTTTTACAACTCAGATTCTGAACTGATTCAAAAGTTTAAAACTCTATATCCAAAAATGTTACATGTATCACCTATAGCATTTCTTTCCTTTCAATATTTGCAGGTCAGCAAGCAATAATCAAATGAGGAAGAGATGGCATATAAAATGATAAATCTATGGAAAAAATGGAATGCTAATCAGCACATTTAATTTTTATGTAGTCAAATATTTTAACATTTCAATTATTGATAAGTAGCCCTAGGAAAAGTAAAATGCACACACACAATAAATGCATAAAACTGCTTCCAAATGAGTCTACAGTGCCTTGGTATCTGCCATTGTCTTTATGTAAAATGCTGTGTCAAAAGTGAGACATTACAAAACAAAATAAATAATTTCCAGAAATGCTTGAACATAGCTAAGAAGTTTCTTAAAGTTAAATCTCACTAAGTTGCCCAGTCTTGTCACAAACTTTCCATCCTCCTGCTCATTTTCCTGAGTAACTAGGGATATATGCAGTTATATATGCCACAGTGCACAACCTGAATTATTTACTTTCATTTTTTTTAAAGAGAGAAGGACAGTGAGAGAGAGAGAGAGAGAAAGAGAGAATCAATTTTTATTGAGTTTCTCACATGGCTTTCATTGCTCTGATACTTAGTTGAATATGTGGGTGATGGAGTTTGAACCTGTGTACTTGCGCATGCTGGGCAAGCGCTGTAACCACCGAGCCAGTGCTCCAGCCCCTAAATTATTTACTCTTAAGACAGGTTTAAAAAAAAGCAATAAATAAGTACTCTACAAGTAAGATACAGATTCAGAAGTAAAAATATTAAGTTTCTCAAATAAAAAAACTTAAAATACATATCATAAATAATATTACCTTGCTAAAAAAAAATCTGCTTTTGATTGCCACTCAGAAATCTTCCACATGTTCCTTATTTTTCTGCACCACTTTTGTAAGGGTACATGAGATTTCCTTTTAAAGCTAATATTTATATGCATATATTATTAAAATATTTGTTCTAATAGTTGAGTTGTGACTTTTGCCTATTTTGTACATCACTTATTGAAAAATAACACTGAACAAAGAGTATTTTTAAATTGTGAAGACCTATTTAAAAACAAAAATGTTACATTACTAACTTTGCCAAATATATATTTTCCTAATTAAATTTTTCTAAATCATCCACATAAATATTTTACAAATTATTTCCCCCTTTACTGTTACTGAATAGATGCTAAGTATTTTCTAATTCATCAGATGACCAAGAATGCCAAATAGCTTAAATAATTGTTAAGAGTTAGATCAATGTAGCTATGGAACTCCACGATGACATATTATTGTACAATGTGCACTGATTCTGCCACACAGAGAAAAAGGGAGTTCATGAAAATAAAATAATATTAGAGAAGTGGTATGCAATTTTAAAGTTCATAAACTATTTATCTTTTCTATATTCATATGCTATTTTTTCACTCTCAGAAGTTTTCAGCTCTTGCTAATTTTTATTGAATTTTGCAGAACATTAATTTAGCTTAGAAGTAGCAGTCAATCTATAAAAAGCAACTGGTAGAAAGCAAAGCAAATACAGGGAAAGAAAAATTGAGCAATAATGATTAATGCCAAACCTAATGTTTCTGCTGTACAGCATCTAATGTCAAATATAGATCAACTAAATTTTAGTAGGCTCTGCTATGATTTCCTTTAATCATAAGCTATGGGAAGAAGTCAATTTCTTGAAATAAATCACTACTGCATTTTGTATTAAAAAAAGAACTCATAATTGAGATATATGGTGCCTTGTTAAGCCAGATATTATTGCCTAAATTACTGGTAAATTTGAAGATTTTTATGACAATGAATACAATAATAAATAGCTAGGAACAAGTTTCCAATATGAGTTTCCAGTTCAAAGAAATTAATCGCTGAGTTATTGTTGATTATTTTTCAGAATTTCATACAGATGAAAAAGATCAAGCATCACAATTATTTGTCCTGATGATAATGATATTGCATAGTCCTAACATGTTATCTGAGTTTTAGGGGAAAGTTAAATATTAGATATCATTTTTTATAAACAGATGAGAAAGGGGGAAAAGCAATCAGCATAAAATGAGCCAACCCAACCCATATGTTAGTAAAAAGGTACTGAACTTCTCAACTCCCATTTCTCCAAAAGAGCAATGATTTGCACACAAATCTCTCAATTTCATTTTTAAACTGACTACATGGGAGGAATCTCTTTTGAAGGTTTTTAAAATTTGATTTTAAAATATCAGTTATGTCATATCTCAATTTTAAACTGAAATATAAAATAATAAAATAGCATAGTACAGGACAGAAGAAGAACAAAAATGACAATGTTTAACACAGAAATTGTAGCCAACACTTGAGAGAGATGAGGTGATCTCATTAATTATTAGATGGCCTTGGTTCTGTTCAGGGGAAATTGGTTTATAGTGATGGATATAGATGTACATATATCTATTCATACACATGGGTAATCATGAGGGGTTTCTTTAGCAGAATGAAAAGGGATGAAAATCAATCACCTGATTCCAAAAGCAAACAAATGAAAGGAGTACACTTTTTGTTTGAAGTTCTGTATTGGATTTTGGAAATGTTATGTAACCTGTATCTTGTTCTCCATTTTAACACCTATGAAATGGAGCTATTAATAGCATTTACCTCTAAATGTATTGCTAAGTATTGATAATATAATACCTGTAAAAGATTAGCTATACTATACCTAACACGTGACACTCCAAAAATTACTCATGGTTATTACCATCATCATCATATTATCATCGATATGAGCATGAGATAGGATTTGTTCTCCTATTTACTAAAGTTGTGTTTTAACTTCATTTTCAATTCTTTTGTAGTGCTGGGTATTGAATTTATAGCCTTGCACATGTTGGACAAATGCTCTATCACGCAGCCACATCCTCAGTCCTCATCAAACTTTGTTATATTATCCCTACTCCTAATAATGAACTAAACACTGAAGTATAAATGGAATATTAAATGAATATGTTTCTATAACTTGGAAAGCTCTTGAAATATTTTTAATTAAGAGATTCACAATTATTTTAACTATTACAGTGTTTGTGGAGAATCTGAAATAGGTTAAGAGTGAAATTTCTGAGTTTGAGTAGGAAAAGAGGAGGGGAAGATGATTTTGGCAGTGATGCCCCTGAAGGTCACAGTAGAGGGAGAAGTAAGTTGTTTAGCACCACATAAGCTTCTCTCTTGACACTCTTGACTAATTCTTTCTTTAGCTATACAGAAACTTTTTAGTTTAATGGCATCCCATTCGTTTAGTCTTGGCTTTAATTCTTGCACTATGGGAGTCTTGTTAAGCACCACCACTATGGTGGTGCTGACACCTATGTCATGTAGTGTTGATCCTATTTTTTCTTCAAGCAATTGTGTACTTGCTGGTTTAATTTCCAGGTCCTTGAACCATTTTTATTTTATTCTTGTGCAGGGTGAGAGGTAAAGATCCAATTTCAGATGTCTGTGTATGGATGTCCAGTTTGTCCAGCACCATTTGTTAAATAGGCTGTCCTTCCACACTATGCTTTTGCCCGCTTTATCAAATATCAGATGGTTAAAGATTTGAGGGTTTGTCTCGGTAACTTCTGTTCTGTTCCATTGGTTTTCAATTCTGGTTTGATACCAACATCATGCTGTTTTTTGATTCTATAGCCCTATAGTATAATTTCAGGTCAGGACTTATGACACCTCCTTCTTCCTCTTTCTTCCTTAGTAATGTTTTGTCTATTCTGTGCCTTCTGTTACTCCATATGAATTTGAGAATTGCTTTTTCTATATCGGTGAAGAATGTCATTGGTATCTTGATGGGAATTGCATCGAATCTATATAGGGCTTTGGGTAGAAGAAGTAATTAATTATTTCTGCTTTTCTTTTCTTTTCTTTTTATTTTTTTAAAGAGGAGAAAAGGAGACTCTCTGGTAGAGCTGTGATATTCCCAGCTCTGGATTCTTGTGTTCTTGCTTGAGAGCATTCTAGGAAAGACATAACACTTAGTAAATAATAGTAAATTGTATTAGATAAGACAGGAAAAGTGAAAAAGGGGACACTCTCAGGAAGAGAGTGGGTCTCTGAGAGAAAAGAATGATAGCCTGCCCCTCTCGCCCTCCAGCTTTTTTTTTCTTTATTTCTTTTTTAAAGAGAGGGAGAGAGAGAAAAAGTCCGTTTTATTTATTTTTTCATCTGGTCTTTGTTTCTCCAACACTTGGTTGTGTATGTGGTGCTGGAATCCAAATCTGGGTCCTTGCAAATGCCAGGCAAGTGCTCCAAACGCTGAGCCAGGGCTCCGGCCCCTGCCCTCCAGCTTATTGAGGGGTCCCAGAGAATTTTTCAGAGTTGTACCCAGGTCTACCTCTTGATTTTTGACTGACAGCAGGGCTACATCAACTTCCATGTCCACACTGCACATGGTAAAAGTTCAGGGCAACTCTAAGTCACTTTGGCCCATGCTGAGGGGTTCTAATTGGAACCTGCTCTTACACATTCTATGGTTAGGGGGATTATCCTTTATCTACTTGAGTTCTGGGATCTGGTCTGTGTAAGGATCATCTACTTCAGAGAAACCTATGTTCTTAGCAGCTTGCACTTCTCCTGGAGATAACAACTTCTTTGCTGCTGTGGAATGTAACATATCCTATTGACTTAAGCTAGGCAGCCTGCAGGTGAATTGCTTTTAACTCTGGCTGGCAGTGAATCTGGCCTTGAGAGCCTAGGAGCTCTCAATAAAAAGGTTTTGCTCAGCCAAAAAAAGAAAGCAAGCATGTGAGGGTTGGGCATGGTGGTGAATGCTTGTAAACCCAGTAGCTTGGAAGGTTGAGGCAGGAGGCAGCCTCAGCAACTTTGCAAGGTCCTAAAGCAACTTAGTGAGACCCTGTCTCAAATAAATTTTAAAAAAGGAGGGGGTTGATGCTCAGTGGTTAAGTGCCCTCTGGGTTCAATCCCCTCCTCCTGCCCCATAGCAAATAAAGAAAGAGAGAAAGAGAGAAGAAGGCATGTGGGGATCAATAGTTGGCTCAGTTTATAGAATTATTCCCTTAGCTCAATACTCCTACCTGTCATGTTTGTCTATCCCCTATCATCACCACTACCACAGGATATCCTTACTTACTTGGTTTAATTATATTTTCATGCATTTTTCTACCTTATTAACATTCCCCTAGTTTAAGAATGTAATATGTAGAATTAAATAATTAGGAGATAATCCAATTGGGTAAAAAAAAACATTTTTTTATTTGTTCATAATTTCATTTTGTCCTACTAGTTTTTCTAAGTGAGAATACCACTTATAAGATATATAATATCTCTTTAAAAAGTTAAAAACAAAAGCATGATAATCTGTTTCTGAGGAACTGAAAGCTCAGCATAAGGACTTAGTTCACAAGGGAAGACTGTTAGAGTAATTTGAGAAGTGGGTAGGAAGCAAATTCAAGACTGCTGGAAATATTTGAATTTATTCTTTTAAAAGAGAAAGGATATGCAGAATGTGATTACCAGGAAGTTCAGTGATTAAGATGTTCTTTGATATACAGAAAGAGATGAGAGACTTCTGAAAAACATGGATTGTGTTGAAATTTCTGGAATGAGTTCCCCTGTACAGTACAAGAAAAGATGAAAAACCTCACACCATTAAATAGTGGCAAAGGAATCAGAACCACTAAAAACTATAACTAAAAATACAGTGCAAATATTTAAGAGAAAATGGAAAATCAAGGTGTGGGTTTGTTTTCTTTACTGGAGGGAGGAGGGGATATTGGGGATTGAACCCAGGGTTGCTACCTAACCACTGAGTAACAGCCTCAGACCCTCTTTGTTTTTTAAGACAGGGGTCTCACTTATACTTAGGGCCTTGCTGAGGCTGGTCTCAAAAAAACTTGTGATCCAATTTTCTTAGCCTCCCAAGTCTCTGGGATTTCAGAGCACCATATCCAGCTTGTTTTCATTTTAAAGATTCAGAAAGTCATAAAATATTCTAGGAAACAGGAACTAGACAGATAAGGAGAGAATAATCTATTTTCCTACCATTCTACCATTTTAGAATACATTTATAATCAGATTTTATATGTATGTTTTACCTAGTTACAGTTGGACTTACATTTTTTTAACCACATTTCCCACAAGAAACATTATAGCTTATGTATTTTATTTTATTTTAATCCTCATATTTACTTGTAATGATTGTATGTTATCCCCAAATATATGTGCATAATTGTATTGTTGGCCATTTGAGTTACTTCTGATTTTTTATTATATATAATATATCCATCAACATCTTCCAACATATGACCTTTTCTATAGTTTGTACTATTTCCTTAGAATAGATTCCCAGAAGTAATACTCATAGTTCAGAAAATATGAATATTTTTATAGGTTGCTCCTCTATATGCTGCCAAATTGCTTTCCAAAAGGGCTATGCCAATTTTAATTGCAATGAACAGTGTCTGATAGCACCAGATTCATATATCCTTGCCAACATGGAACAGGATTATTTTTAATATTATCCTTTTGAGTAGGTAAATAACCAGTCCTCGTATCTTTCATATTGTTAATTTTGTCTAGTAAATCATAGGATGGGCAAGTAGACTATCCAAAATTAAAAACAATTTGACAAAAGCTCTCTATACTAGTGGCTATTTTGTGGTCAAGATGGTTAAATAGATGTAGGGAGCTCACCAAAAAATATTATTTCATAGCAAACTTTATACACAGAAAGAATGTTGATAGATAAGTGCTAGCTTGGGCAGAGGTTTCTAGGAAATGCCATGAAACCAGGTTTTTGGTCCTATTCACACAATTAATCATGCAACTAAATTCAAAGAAGTTAAGACAATCAAATGTGAAAATGAGCAAATGTATATTTCCAATGTACATTCCACACAGACACACACACATTTTAAATGGGCAATTCCTTTTCTAAGTCCTACAGACTTTCACACAAGATTAGTCATTATGGCATTTGAATTTTTTTTTTCTAAGACAGAAGACTATGCTAACTAAATATTAGGAAAAATACAATTGCTCATCAGAAAAGGACTGCCTAATAATAAATAAATTTTGGTACTTTTAACAAATGCTATATTGTGAAATTGTAAAAATAAAAGAGCAAGCTCTTTATATTTAAACTTTGACATTTTCCCTAGGTTGTTGAGTTTTTAAAGCAGAAAGTAAGGCATATATGTATGTTGCTCTTTGTATAAAAGTTGGAGGAAAAAGAAAGAAATACAGTGTTTAGTATGAGAAAAGGCAATCTCTGGAAAGATACTATAATGATTAATGTTATGTCTCAACTTTTGACTGAGCTAAAGGATGCTGAGATAACTGGTAAAATATTATTACTCAGTGTGTTTCTGAGCTGTCTTTGTAAGAGATTAACATTTGAATTGGTAAACTGAGTAAAGATTGTCTTTACCAATGTCAGTGGCATTATCCAATCCTTGGAGGACTAGAACAGAACACAAAGGTGGAGGAAGGGTGAATTGGTTCTGCGCTTGAATCAGACTCAGACCTGGACTTAAGTAGTCACCTCTCCGACCTTCAACTCGAGTCTGGATTATAACACTGGTTTTCCTAGTTCTCTGGCTGGCAGACAGCAGATCATCAGCCTTCATATTCATGTGAACCAATTCCTAAAATAAATATCTATACCTATATCTATCTCTTATACACAGCCCTAACTTATACAGATTTTGATACTAAAAGTGGATCTAGAGGAACAGAATTTTAAGGATGAGGTATCTAAATTGGTTCTTGGACTTCTGGAATTCGCTCTGTAACTGATTAGATCACAAAATGTTAATGACTCTATTTCAAGAGTAGAGAGAGCACTAATGTTCATGGCATGAAATGGCTATAGAAATAACACAAAATATTTGTATTGGATGCTAATTAACCATTTATTTTATAGGAAACAGAGAGTAAAATGACTCTGTAAATGTTAGTTCCAAATAATTCTTTAAAAAAATTAAGGCATATAATGATGTCGGGTGGTTGGTTACTCTTTTTTTTTTAAGATAGAGAGAAAAAAAAGAGAGAATCAATTTTATTTAGTTTTTCATGTGACTTTCATTATTTTGA
This sequence comes from Aplodontia rufa, assembly GCA_004027875.1. Lineage (NCBI taxonomy): Eukaryota > Metazoa > Chordata > Mammalia > Rodentia > Aplodontiidae > Aplodontia > Aplodontia rufa. The sequence continues at coordinate 32,367 of PVKS010002779.1, forward strand.
TACTTCCTTTTGTAGATGGTGCTGGTGTTTGAACATGCATACTCGAGCATGCCAAGCAAGCACCATACCACTAAGCCACTGCTCCAGCTCTAGCTGGTTATCCTTACTGTTTCTGGACAAAGTTGTGAAAGAAAAGGATGAGTTTCAAGATTTCAATTCCCAGATCAAGCACCATGTAAATGACCTACGAATTTTCAAGCACCATGTAAATGACCTAAGAATTTTTAGGTATGCCCTTAAGTAGTGCCTTATTTCCTATGGTTATAGAGCTGAAATTGCTGAAATTCAAACAAAGAACCTCATCCTGGAATTGACTGATTTACAGCATAAGTTAAACTTTCAAATTTGCCTGATATCTACTGATAAAGTGAGGGTGTTAATTGGGAAAACAATGGGATATTATAATTTAGGATGGGTAAGAGTGGGAAGACCCTGATGAATCCAGAAACACAAAGCTTCTAAAGTCTGAAGAAAAGTCTTCCCAATGGAAGCAGGCTCTTCAACCCCAGTGGTATCTGCTTTTACATCTCCATCTGAGATTAACCCTGCATTGCCTGAGAAAATAGTAATGCCTCTGCATATATATGCATAAGTGTATATGTGTATACATATTTATACATACATACATATGCATGAGTATATAAGTGTATATGTATACACATATAAACACATATAGATACAAACATCTACATATATATGCATAAGTATATATGTATATATGTATATATATATACACACATATTATAGATATACATATCCACATATATATGTATGATACATAATGTGTGTGTATGTGTGTATATATATACATATATATATGTATATGTATCTATATCTGTATATATTTCAGACAGAGAGAGCAGATTTATTATAGGATTTGGTTCCCATGATCTGCCACCTGCAACCTAGAAAAACATAAAAAAGCCAATTGTGTAACTCAATGAGAGTCTAATGCCTTAAGAATTGGAGAAGACAATGCTGTAAATTTTTGAATCCTTAAACTTCAAATCCAGGAGAGTCTATGTCCAAGGGTGTGAGAAAATGGATTGTCTCAGTTCAAGCAAAGAGTGAGTTTCTCTTCCCCTACATTTTAGTTCTGCTGAAGCTCTCAATGCATTCAATGGAGTCCACTCACATTGGTGAGGGTGGTCTTCTTCACTCAGTCTACCAATTCAAATGCTAATCTCTTCCATAGATACGCTCACAGAAATATTTTATCAACTGAATGTAGGGATCCCTAGCCCAGTCAAACTGACACACAAAATTAATTACCACAGATACCTAGAAACTATAAGAGTGGTAGGTTGCCTAATCAAGGGGATGATACTGGGTACATGGTAGAGTGATAGAGAAAGAAGAATTTTTGCTGTTTTTTTAGTGCTATGTGTATATATATTATCTATTAAAATTTAATTAATCAATTTAACAAAAGAAAACATTAACAACACATTTTGCCTTACCTTATACATTAAAATGGAGCTAGCTGTCAGATGCCACATCCCCATGAGCTACAGATAGACAATGGCTGTAACAAGTAACCAATGATCAACCAATTTTCTTTTTCTTGTTCTAATTCTTTCCAATAATTTTGTCATTTACTGAAGAATAGTTCATGAAATCATCAAAATCATCCCATACAAAGCTCAGTCAATCTAGCTGAATAAACTGATGCTCAAAAATATATTACAGGAACAAAATATTTATGCTTTTAGAATAATTTCTCTCATCCCTATATACAGACCCCTTTGTTCTTCTTTAGAAGTTAAAATTTATGATCTGTAGGTATGAGCCAAGAGTAAAAAATATTCAAAAAATTAAGATATTCAAAATCTTAATCTCTACTTGATTTATTATCTATGTAAAAACATCATTTTCAGCTTTATTATAAACAAATTTAATGGAACCTTTAATTGCATCTAATAAATAATGGAGCTAGGCAATAGTTTATATTCTTAATATATAATAGCTCAGATTGTCTCAAATAAAGCTTAAGCTAATGAAAATTATCATGGAAAGTGATAAGATATGCAATGTTTTTATTCTTTTGCAAAACTTGCTATTTCAAAAAAATTATTTGAGTCTCCAAAATGCAAACACATTTTAAGTGTATTTGAGATAAGGACTTGAAAAACAAAAAATAAATTACTTCTGAAAAGTCATGCAACTAGGAAACTAGTCAAATTTTACTTAATATATAGAAATTTGATATGAAAAATTATATTAGTTATTTTTTTCCTAAATTAAGTTTATAAGCCCAATGTTTTGTTTCCAACATGGATTTCCGAAAGCCCAAACCCACTATTATTTCTTTAGTCATTCTTTTGTTTGTTTTGGTGTAGATTTTTATATGGCTGTTAAAGTAATGTTTGTTCCTAGCAAAAGCATTTATTTACTTGGGCTGGGACATATCTCAGTGATGGAACACTTCGCACTTGAGGCCCTGGACTTAGTCCCAGTTCTGAAAAATAAAATAACACTTATATACACATTTAGTACTTTTACTTTGTAAAATTCTCCACTTATTGTAAATGTCCCTGAGTAAAGTTTTGAGTTTTAATAGCCTCTAATTTTTGGCTCACTATGAGAATTTCAGGCACTGTTGAAATAACTGTAACATTTAAAATATGTAGTTGAAATATACATATATGTATGTGTGTATACACGTATACATATATATATAATTATATATGTATATATCATTTTTATACATGGGGATAGAGAAAGAATCAACAAAGGAAGAAATGACTATTTTTAGCTGACTTCAAGTAATTTTAGGATTGGCCTATTTTGTATTTCAGTCAGCAAGTTTAGAAATAGGATTATCTTTATTTTTTAGATAAAGGAAATTAGGCCAAAATAATTACTAAAACAATTTATCTATGCCATCCATTGTTAGTCACTGCTTAAATATAGCCCTTTTCCTGTCTGTAATTAGGCGGCTGGGTTCACTCAGAGAAATAACATATTACTTATATTTGTTTCATCTAATTCCTCAAAAATGGGAAATCAAGCAAAGATGCTACCAGAATTTTATAGGTAGGAACCTAAGGCAGTGACGGATTGTGGTGCATAACCTCCAGGCTACTCCTAACACGAACACGGGCAGAATTGAGGAGGCCTAACTATTCTCATTCCCTATTCATGGAGCCATGACAACTTGTATATAGTTAACAAAATTTTTCATGACTAGTAGCATCTAAATTTACAACTAATTGTATACAAAGAAACTGCCTGTAGCAATTGTCTTTAACTAAGTACTAGGATCCTAGAAAAGTTGCCTACAAGTCTTGTTCAGGGAGGAACCTATATGGCCCTGATATCATGTCTACATGTGTCATAAAAGCACTTCACAGCCAAAGAATAAACAAAATGCTAATTACAGTTACTCAAAACCAAGTGCAGCACATCATTTTTAAACCATCTCTTCAGTTAGATATTTACATTTTATAACAATGTTTTGCCTTTTCATATCTATGCAGGACTTCTGAAGGAATATAGCAACAGTTTTTCTTTGAGTACTAAATGAGAAGTCCTGGCTCTTTAAAATCTATTCATCATTCATTCAAGTGTTCCTTCACTGCTCTGATTCTTGGTATGTGTGTGTGTGTGTGTGTGTGTCTGTGTCTGCTGTCTGTCTGTCTGTACTTTTTTTTTTTAAATAAAACTTAGAGCAGTAGCTTTTAAACTTTTCTCAACCATATTTTTCTTACCGTAGAACATTCCAGAACAATAAAAGCTGTAATCAAGTTTGGGAATTCTAGAATCCCTGAAGCTCACCTACCATTCACTTTGAATTTTGTAGACCTTAGGAAATAAAAAATTCTGGTTTAAAGATTTTAGTCTATAGACTAGATTCTATAGAATTTATAGATATATTTCTATAGAGTATATAGATCTATATACTATAGACATAAAAAATAAATTAAATATAAATATTATACTTGCAAAGTTACCCTTAGCCATATAAACTTTAGAGCATCTCTAAATGCATCCTAATTTATCATATTTTTGGTTCCAACATAATATTCACATAATGTAACATTGTATCAAATATTAAAACAGTAATTGCACAAATGGGTAGATACAGTCACTTTTCCTTGCATGACTATTTTACAAATTATAGAACTGTGTAATGAGTGACTAGAAATGGGTGAACCATATGAAGTTATCAGTTATAAACAGTGTTTCTATACCTGGCTCCATTTTCAACTGACATTGGGTAATTGATTCAGCTTCCTAGAATTATGTTCTTCCTTATACATTCAGGAAGTTGGGCCAATGACCTGGTTATTCTTAGCGCTAAACATCTGATTCCTGCTTAGCTCTTATCAACTTCATAATCAAACAGGGTTTCCAATTGCATGCTTTGACAAAAAAGTAGAGAAATCAGGGGGAAAAGCAAAAGTTTAAGTGAGTGGTTTATATATTCTTGACTCTGGATAAATAAAATATTGACATGACAATCTCAGAAGGTTTTCTCCATTTCCTGGATTGAATCACAGCAATCTTGAATCCTTTCTTGGATGATGGAAATTCATTCAGAAATGAATTAGTATCCTGAGTCCTGTACCAATAATCCTATCACACGGGAAGTAAGAATGGTTGGCATTAATGGATTACATAGTATAGCTATTTATTAGTATAATTTCAGCTTTCCTCAAATATGAAAATATCATTCACATTCCCAAACTAATTTTTGAAAATTAAACTAGATTCCATTCTTCATATGAATCTAAGTAGTAATTTTTTTTGGGGGGGGGCGGTTACTGGAAATTGAAAACAGTCACTTTACCACTAAACTATGTACCCAGTCCTTTAAAAAGATTTTTTTTTCAGACTAGTTCTCTCTAAGTTGCTGAGTGTCTTGCTAAGCTTCGGAGGCTGGTCTTGAACTTACGATCCTTTTTTCTCAGCCTCTGAAGTCACTGTTACAGGTATGCACCACTGAATCCCAACAATAATTCTTTTGAGATGCAAGCTAAAGACCCTAAATAAAAGAATGAAATGGAAGCAAAAATAAAATAAAATTGAAATCATAATGGCAAAATGTTTTAAACATATAGGTATAGAACCTAGGTAAAATTTTGCTAAGTTTTATTTGTAAATGGACTGTCCAGATAATCATATTAATTTGTTTTGGTTTTTGTTTTGTTTTGTTTTTGTGGTATTGGGCAACTAACCCAGGGCCCTTTTGCATTCTACCACTGAACTACATCTCTATTCCCCAAATTTCAAATATAATGGTATTTCTAACTAGAAAATCAGATCATAAATCATTTTCTAATGTGTAAACTTCAGAAATAGTTTTGCTTGGGTACATCTTTTACAAAGGTACTTGAATGTGATACTTTGTGGAAGAAGAAAATATTTCTCACTTGAACTATGCTTTTGAATTAATTCATCCTTATCCTTACCAACTCACTCATCTCCTTTGGATGAGGGTATTTAGATTTGACTTTGGATAGTTATAGTCACAAATATCTTTGGATGTGTTGTTAATTGAAACAAATATGTTAAAGGATAATGTTTTCCACTGTAATTTTTCTGAAAAACATTTTGATTTAACTTTCAAGATATTTTTCTGAAAAACATTTTGATTTAACTTTCAAGATATTTTAAAGGGCAGACAATTTTCATTTCGTTGCTGAATCATCTTGGAATCCCTTCCTTCTGTCTTTAACCCTCATATCTCATGCAGTGTTTTCATGGTTCTGCTTCAGAACTTCAGGGGCAATATGCTTTGGAATATTATTGTGATTACTTTCCAGTGTTTATATTAATTTGAGCATATTTGTGTAGGTATGTATGTATGGGCACAGATCAGTTGAAGAGAAAATGATATGGAAAAAGATTGGGTCATGAAATAAAGGGTTTAGAAATAAATAGGTTGGCAGGAGATAAATATTCTATATTAGTTATTCCATTTTTATTATCTATTTTATAACCAATAGAACATAAATCTCATTAGGGCAGGGTGCTTGGTCAGATTTATAGATATAGAATATGCAACTAGAACAGTGGTCTATACAGAATAGGAACACAATATAATCTAGTACATTTTAATTGAATAAATCAGTATCATAAATGACAGATTATTAAGGAGGATAAAGGATATCCACCATTCAGAGGGGGTTGCAAATTCATTTCAAATGCACAATGGTTACTTTCTGATTACATTCTGTGCCCGTGTGTGTGTGTGTGTGTGTGTGTGGGTGTGTATGACAGAAAAAGGGAGAGAGGAGAGAAACAGAGACAGACAGAAACAGAGACAGGTAGGTAGGGAGGCAGACAAAAGACAGAGACCGGGAGATAATGAGAATGAATTTCTGATTTAATACTGGTTGAGGTCTGTAATTCCCTTAAAATTGTTACTTTGAAAAAATGATTTCACCATGAATAAAAACAAATTACTATAAAATAAAGCAAACCTCATTATCTTATCTATCCATGTGCAAACTCTAATTTGACAAGTCCTATTTAAAAAGATAATGGTAGTTATCACATTGGTTTTCATATGAAGTATGATCTTTTTAGAAAAGTTGACCAGTAAGTACTGAAATTAAAATTTGGCATAGGTAAAAAAGTGAAGTTTGTGAGTACTGACAAGTTGACATTTACTTGGGTTACTAAAATCTACCCAGAATGGCACTCTAAGTTCGTGGGATGCCCTGCTGAAAAACAAGTCAAAATTCAAGTGCATTAGCAGAACTAGCAGAACTTGAATTACTTGTATAAACTAAGTGGCTAGCACTACCCAATATCACTCATAAACCTGTGACCTCAACTCCTAACCCTCACACCCTAAATCATTTCTGCTCATATTTAGACATACCTTGTTTTATCCCAGTAATATGCCCATGGACACATTTCTCTACACTTATTACATATGAATCTATTTAATTATCTGAAAAATTAATTCTCAAAGTCCCTCCTTAAAAAGAGACCACCTTAAAATGTGCATGAAAACTTTTAATTCATTTTAAGACTCGTAGTTTACCCCAGTACATAATGCAGTAGATTAATAAGATGTTACCTCATAGCAAAGTGAAAAGCACTTTCTTAGCCAATTGTTAAAATTTTCCTTAGAGGCTCCATATTTAGTATTGGCTGTTATTGATAACTTAGTTTGGATTTAAGCTTATTTTAAAAATATTTATTAATACTGTATAGCACATTTTAATCCCGTTTCCTCCATAACAACCTTTGGGGGGGATACAGTTTTTGCCAGCATATGAAACTGCATAAATGAAATAAAATCAAAATCGACAGCTTAATGTGCTTAATAACCTCAACAAAATCCTGAAAAATGCTACAATAAAATGTTACTACAATAATATTATCATGAGAAGAGGATCAATGTTGTATGGAAACCTAACAACCTACATAGTTTAATTATATCATGAACACGAATTGTAAGCTAGATATGATGAATTCTAAGAAGAAATATTTGGCACCAATTTTCTACTAATCCAAATGTAATCATTTAACTAAAATCATATAAAGATTCCATTTACAGCTCATCAATTGATTTTAAAAAACACTAGACAGTTTTCAGACACAAAACAAACATTTTTGCTAGTTTACTGTAAGTTATCCGTCTGCTTTAGAATAACCTGGTTACTAAACTGGGGAAAAATAGAATATTTGCAATTAAACAAACAAACTGTGGGGAAAAAAGCCTGACATTTTGGACAGCTCCCTCCAGATCTTCTACAGTATTTGTACTAGACACGTTACTTTCATTTTCTCTGTTTTCGCTAACAAAATGAGCCTAACCAAAGTGGTGGTTCCTGCTGTTTAAGTGTGGGCATTTTTGTTGTATTGTGATCTATTTTGATTTTTTGGACAAATAATTCCTCCAATGAAAGAAATTATGAAGCAACATAGGGAAAGTACAGTTTCCAGTTCAAGATCAGGTCAATTTTCTTTTTACCAAGCAGGCAGGCAGACAGTTGCCCTCTCCACCTTTATTCCTTCCTGCAACCCCATCGCCTCTGTAAAGGACCAAAGCCTCTCCCCATCTGAACCAAGAAGGGGACAGCTTCTTAGTACCGAGATAATTCAAGAAGTTTCCCGAGCAGAGATTCCCATAGAGATAGCAGGGTCACATAGGAAACAATCGCCAAGACTAAGTTTGTGCGTCCTGAACAGGAATGGAGAAACCACTGCACTGAGCCTCTGCGATCTGGACTTAGCCCGACAGCTGGATTGCTTAGCAGCATTGTATAAAATGACGCCTTCTGCGGAAGAGACTGCAGCGTGCATGATATTCCCAGTGGCTTTATAAGATAAAACGATGTGACATGAAATGAATACGGAATATCTCTAGAGAAAGCTGGGACCATTAAAGCGGTTACCTTTGGTGGTTGGCGTGCTCTAGGTCTGGTTGCAGTTTTGAACTTAATTGGAGGGTGGAGCCGCCCACTGGGCATTTGACAATTGCCTGGCACACCAGGGCTGGTCCCAAACCGGGAGAGCACTCAGGCTGAGGAGGCCTGGTGAGGAAGTGGGTCCACCTGGACACCTGACCATATCGCACTGGAGTCCTGCTCCACCTTTGCTGAGTTGTCCCACGGCAAACACCTGCGCCTTGAGGCGCCACCGGGCGGGAGGAAACTCTGCTATTCTCTCGGAGGTGGATTCTTTCCACTACTCAAGAGTGTAGTGTGGATCCCACCAGGGGCTTCAGACACCTAAAAGTCGTCACTCCCCAAGTCTAGACTGCACCTTCACCCGCCCCCAGTTTCTCTTACCTTCTTTTCTTCAGCGCGGCGAACCAACCGTTACTTTCCTTTCCCGTTTCTCCTCCCAAGTCCCCGGCGCAAAGTGGGACTTTGGGAAACCTCAGAGAACGCACCTCTCCCCTGAAGCGCTAGATCCACAGCTCATTTTAATTAAGGCAATAAAGTTCAATTTGTCCGGCTCTTTACGAGTCACGATAGACTTTTCTGTGCGCTCTGTGCATTATCCTTCCCACTGATCCAAGATCTTTTTATTCACTCCATCCCAGAATGGATCCTTGAAGGACATCGGTCCATGCAGAGGGGACCTACCGCTCTTCCTGCAAAGTGCCCTGAACCGCGTGTGTGCGCGCGCATAACACATACACATACATACACTCACACACAATGCCAGCCACGCGCTGTCAAAGTCTGTCAACGCACAAGGGAGAACACACAAGCTGGAGCCGCACGGGCACCGGCATCAACCTCGCCTAGCGTCGGGACTCGCTGTCCAGGTCCCAAACACCCTGGTCTGATGCCCCGGCCACTGGGAGCCTGATAACCCCCCAAAGATCACACAAGCGGTCCTGAGGGCCGCTCCTTACCCGCCCGGCGCGTGGTCTCTTGCCGCTGGACTGGCCCACGGGCCACAGGGACGCTGCAGCCAGGGTCCCGAAGATGCTGCTGCTCCGCTGCCTTTGCCCCGATCCCCGGCGCCAGCATCACTTCGCCACCTCCGCCTCCTCGTGCTCAGCTCTCTCGGCCACCCCTCCCCGGCGGCCTCCTGCAAGACCCGCAGCGACGGCGGCGCGGCGGGATGGGCAGCAGCGGAGGCGGCGGTGGAGGAGCCCGCGCGAGCTCGCTCAGCTGCACCAGCCGTGCAGCCGCGGCGACAGCCGGAGCACCCGAGCCCGGCTGCGCTTCCCCGGCGATGGCTCTGGCCTCGGCGACTGACAACGCCCGGCAGCCAATCGCTGCCTCGCCCCGCGCGGCGGGGGGAAACCAATCAGAGCGGAAGGCCCAAGGTTTTCCTCCGCCTTTGCTCAGCAGGCTTGTTTCCGGGAGAGGCGATGTTGTGCTGCTGGGGTTTGGGATGGGGGAGGCGCGGGAGAGGGGCGTCGAGAGGGGATCGGGGCGTCGAGAGGGGTTCGGGGCACCGGAGCTTTAGGTGCGGTGAGACAGCCAGGCCCACGAAGCTGGGCCTGGGGCGCTTTCCGACGAAGAGCGGCGCGGGCAGGAAAGGGCGTCCCGGGGTGATGCTGTCCCCAGAGCCTCAGTCGGAAGTTCAGAGCTTTGGCATCACTCTGTGGCGGTCGTGGGACTGGAGTATCAACCTTGCTCTTGAAGAGCGAATCCCAGAGGGTGGTCGCCTCCTGGAAGAAATCACGCAGGCACCAGACAGCGCCCCCGTCCTTCCCCATTTGGCAGCTGAAAAAGAGTGGTACTTCTCATCCTGCCTTCTAGTAATCCGCCCAGAAGAGTGCCCGCCGGAGCTCTAAAAGAAACCAAGGGAGTAGTGTTCTCAAAGTTGTTGGTAGAGCAGCGGATGTTCCCTATTTTCCCTCCAGATAGACTTTCTCAACTGCATCCCCCTCAAACCAAACGACATAAATAAATAAACAAATAATAAATAAAAGCGGCAGTTTTAGCAAGCAAACTAATTGGCCTTTTATCTTTTCCTTTGGATAATCAAGTTTCAATGATACAATAGTTTTTTTCTTTCTCTGGTTTTATTTTGTTTTTAGCGTATGTGTTTGACCTAAACTCTAGCAAAGTGATGTTATTTAGCAAGCAAAGAAAAAGAAAACGAAAGTGACAAAGTCTTCTCCCATGCCACTCACCTCAAAACTGTAATCTTTCCTTGTGGAACATTTTAAGTCCCCTTCAGTGCAAATATATCTGAATGGTCCAGAGTTCCAATAAGCCTATGCTTTACATTCTAGGGGAAAAATAAATAAATAAAAATCCAGTTATACATGAAGGGTTAATAGGCAAAGGATCTTGCCCAAGTGGCCCCCTGTCTCTGAAGGGGAGAGTAATACCCACCTAACAAGATTGTGAGGGTCAACAATCAAGTGTACAAATCAGCTACATAGCAGTCTGACAGTAGTTGGAATTTAGTACATTTTAGCTATGCTGCTGAAGCTATTGTCAATTACATTTTATGTTACCTTTTTCTTTTTGTAATAATCCCCTCTTTAAAAATCTCATGTATCCTATGATTCCCAGAACAAACCCCTGACTAAATTTTATTAGCTCTATAAAAATGTTACGGCGGTATATACTTGTTGCCATTTTTTCATATACTATAGAAAATCCATGCGTATTTTCATTGTTTTTCTTTTCAGTTTTCTTGTGCCTTCCACTGTTCCAGCGATTTTGAATTGCCTCTTAAAAAAATTGGCTTCGCTGATATGTATAATAAGTTCATTTTTAAAAGCTAAAAATAGAGATGTGGACCACACCAGTTTGATTTTTAACCTGGAGAAGGTTTTATTGCTGTTGTTGGCTCAGTTATTTAAAATTATTTATGCCATTCTTTGTTATTATTGTGTAACTTGAAATAAAATCAACACCCGCATTAACTGAGGAAATCAATGAAGGAATGAAGTTTTAAGTCTGGGAGAGAAAGACAAATGTGTGCTTTATTCAAACCTCGCAGGGCAGGCTGTAGATGTTTGCAAAATGTGCAAATCTTAAACTTTTAGTTTAGTTTTGGAAATTTAAAATGAAATGACAATTTAGAAATATCCCTGAGAAAAGACAAGTTTGGAATAATCTTTTAGAAGATTGTAAGTTATTTAGAAACTTGCAGAATGTGCATCTCAAATACCTATATAAGTTTCATTAGCTTTCTTCCATGTCCTGTCCAATATGTTATTCCGATATTTTGTAATACCTTTCCATGTTATCTAATACTTTGCAACATTTATCCCTGACAATAGTCATGTTAAAGACCATATTCCTTAGTTATTAAGTGAGAATCAAATGACAACCTTACCCAAAAAAAGAACCTAAAGAAAATCAATAGTTGATATATAGATCTAATGCTAACAACCTTGCACCACTGGCCCTATGTATAAGCAGCTCTGAGCAAAACAAATTTGCACAATTAAAAATCTACTGACAGTGAAAACTTTGAAATATTTAAAATCAATGAAGATGAAAAGCAAAGAAAAACAATTTAAAGTAGTAAAAAAGATTGTATGTTGATGCTATGTGTTCATGCATTGTTATGAATTTCACGGAATGAATTGGGCAGAAAGTCCAGTGTTATTTAATTATACGACTATTCTGTGAACCAATTATATTTAATTAAATAGCTATTTTATGGGGGGGATTGTTTGTTTTTGCCTACTTAGACATGTCTCCTTTTCTCCCTGTGCAGTTAGAGAACTCACTCCACTTGTAAGTAGAAGAAATTTGCCTGGTCACTGTTTTCTAAATAATGACTCAACTAATCATAAAAAATGTCAAATAATTTCATACTAATTGATATATAAAATCTATATTAAGAATAGGAACTGTATTACTTCATCGGAGTCAGTTATGACAAAAGCTACCTCCAGCAGGCAGAAAACTAAATAAGATGTGAGAGTAATGAGACAAGTTCTGGCTCTGGTTATGTCTGGGTGAGGAATCTCAGGCCAGTCATTTAAACTTTCCAAGTATTCCTTATCTGTAAAATAGAGATTAAAAACAAAATCAAACCTTTAGCTGCCTTTCTCAGATGTGAGGATTAACTTCTAATTGGAACTGCAAGCCACAATGGGCTCTGGCAGCAAAGCCCTTCTAAAACGGTGGAAAACTGGAATTTCATGATAATACTACCCTCTCTTGACTGTGAATTAATTTAATTCTCACAATAGCCCTGTTCATTATGGGTGGACAGTATCTGTTTCTACAGAGGAATGTATTTCAAAAAGATTCTTTTGCCAGTTTTAATGATAAACTGGCAATCAGGTATACTGTATCTGTTGATGTTGTCCCTCTAGGATTTTTTTCCCTTAGTTCCTTCACTCTACCACTTCCACTGATTGAAATATGCCAGTTTAAAGATATGCACCTTAATTTAAATGAAGAGCAGCACATTTTAAAATTTGGTGTCAGTTGATAATACAATAAATTAAATGACTCCAAACAGAAAACTTCATGTTTAAAACTCTAAAATATCTGTAAGTGGATATTACTTATGCTCATAGTAAAAGTTTGCTACTTAAGTTTTTTTCTTGGAAAAGAATGAAACAAAATCAAAATAAGATGACAACAGAAACTAATGGACGGAAATGGAATCTACAGGTTATTGTCATAACTTGTATTCTTTAAAATGCACTTTATATTACGACATTTGTACACACTAATGAGTAACAAGAGTAAAGTTGTTCATTGAAACTTCATAGGAAGCAGGATTCTCTAAATCAAGTGTTTAGACTCCTAGCCCAAAGGTCTTAACAGCATATCATACTTTTCTCATGAGATTTGGGAATTATCAACAAAGAGAAAAAACAGAATCCAATAGAATAGAAAAGAACTCAAGGACAAAGTATAACAGAGAACAAGGTTGGGAGAACACTTATAATTGGGAAAAGCAAGGATGGTGTTAATAGGTGTGTTGGGGGTGTTAATCTGAAACCTAACAAAAGGTAATTTTGTATTGCAGAATAGAAAAACAAAGGAAATAAGATTGTTGAAGCCCTGGAAGGTGAATAATATTAACTTAATAATATCAACTTAATTAACCATATTGACTGTAGTATTGACTAGATATCGTAAGACTGGTGAGAAGACCCTTGGCTTCTTCTGAAAGGAGAATTATGGAAGGAAGATTAGAGTGAAAATCATTTGATCCACATGGAATTAAGAAAGGCTAATTCAAATGGTATTTTATTTTATATTAGAAAAGAGTAAGGTTATTTTAAGTTCAATGTTTTGAAATAGAGGTGGAGTAATGATTTATGCAGAAGAAAGTATACTGTACAAAGAACTTTGACCTGAAGTCTTTAATTACTGACAGTCTTTATTGTAGACATCATTAATGCAATACTTCAGTGTTTGTTTATAATGTTATAGAAATCATACCATTATTAATATTGCAACAGAAATGCTCTTTACCTTATTAGATTCCATCTGCTATTGTTATAATTAAAAATTAGATTATTTGTTTAACTAAAGGAATTCAAACTTGCTTTTTTTCCCTTTAACTTTGATTGCAAAAAAAAAAAAGCAGCTTTTCATTACATTTGTCCAACATGAAGTGGAAAAGTGGAAAGGAGGCATGTGCATGTATGTGTGTTTTTGTGTGTTGTGGGAGAATGGGGATTGAAGTAGCAGCAGTAGAAGAAGGGAAGCAGTAAGAAAAAGAGTTTTCAGGTTATTTGTGCAGCTGTTCTTTATGGTTTCATTAATCTGTTCTTGCTTCAGGAGCCACTTAAAATATTAATTTAAAAAACAATTTTAAAAATTAATTTTAAAAAATTAATGATTTATATATTATCATAACAGAATGCTATTTAAGTGCCTAGCAGAGTGCTAGGAGCTCAATAAATTTTTGATCAAGGAAAAATGAATGCATACATATTACATGGGATTTTGGGGGGAGGAGAGAGGTAAATGCTGTTAAAAGTTAAAACCAGCTGATAGCATTGAAATGCATTCTTTTGTAGCTATGTCTCTTTTCACTTTACATAAATAAAATTTTAACATGTAATTCATTTTCCAGGATTTCCAGGATTGCTAGCCAGATTACATAGTCGGTTACTTTCTCCCCTTAGACTGAATTTTCATTTTTCCTGAGCATCCCAGACCCTCACCCATTCTAGTGTTTGACTGATTCTCCAGGTGTTTTAGGGTGATTAGGAAGTATGCCTAAAGAGAGATCTGACTTGCTTTGGGAGGAAAGTGCTAATGAAAGGTCAAAACTGAGTTCCTAGGGACTGGGCCTGTTGAAGCAAAGAGCATGAATCACCATTAGCTTTTACTGATGCCAAGTCATGCAAGTCTGTGAAGTTCATACAGAAAGAGAAATTTGGATCAATAGGATTTTATGCTGCCATGCAGCTTGATAATTACTTTCTAGAAATTAAGTTTGCAAAGTCTTTTTTTCTAAAAAAAAAAAAAATTCTTTGCTCTGAAAGCCTGCCTTAATATTTGTACCTGTAGTGCAAGCTGAACTGAGAATAGTGTCTTTTAGCATTTTCTGTCGTTGTTTGTCATGCTATGATGGAGTTTAGCTGCATGCATATGTTGTATTCCATAAACTGAGCCATGTATTTATCAATGGATTGATATTTTATAACAGGATTGATATTTCAAATCCACTTCTCTTTTTAACACCAAGGTGCAAAAAAATATTTCAGTACCCTTTTTGCAGTTTGCTAGTATACTGATTGTCTACCTGGTGATGTTAGTGGGAGGTAAGCTATACTGTTTAGTTGGTAAGTGAAGCATGCAAAGCCATTGCTGCTTCTGTTTTATTGCGTGTTGACTGCACAGAGACCAGTGAGCACCACAGAATACTTTTACATTCACTGAGAAAAATGTAATAGACTTGCGCATCTCCCTTTTGAAGCTCTAAAATAAAAACACCCAACAAAATATTTTATACCCTTGCTATGTCAAGAATCTTTAAGGCTTTAAAATAAACTAGGAAGTTGAGAGGATGTTTATGAGCTTAATACCATATAATGTGCCATTTGCCTCTGGCTGCTTGCAGAAAGGACTTTTAGTTGTGATTAGAAGCAAAAGTGGAAGTAAATTTTTAAAAGGTAATAGTAAAACATGATTTTCAAGTAATAATCATTTAATCATAAATTAAAAATCTGCTTTTGCACTTCAGAATTTTTTAAAAATCTGGTTTATGTGAATTAGAATATTGTAAAGTTTATAGCCCAGATCTTCATGTTCAAGTCTTACAATTATTTCTGAAATTCCTTATAACTCTATTCCTTTTAAGATGATCTTTTTCCCTAAGAAATGTGAATTATTAATAGTTTTACACAAATATCTCCAAATACAATACCCATTATTTCACAAAGATCAATTTTTTAAAAAACTGCATAAGCAACAACTTTTGTTTTAGTATTATCAATGTTTTGGTTGAAATATTTTATGTTCTACACTTTATTCCGTTTTTTCTTATTCATACCCACCAGTTAGACCTATATGTAGTACTTGAATCAAGTACTTCATTCTTAGAAAAGCAATTCAGATCTCAAGTGCTTTTCAATTGAGACATTAATTATAAATATTTATAGCAAGAACATTGCAAAACATGGCTTCATAGGCTAAGATAAGTCAGATTCTCAACATGATATATTTTTAACATCTTTATTAGGCTTTAAGTAGTCAAGAAATATGCCACATTAGAATTAATCTTATTTTGCATGGGAAAATTAGGTGGTAATGTATTTTCTTTGTATTTGACTGTCTTGCCCCTGCCCTGACCCCATTGCTTGGTTAGCTGTCATAGAACTACTGCCCTGTGGTCTGTAAGTCTTCAATGGAAATCTCCCCAAGCCACATGTCATCGTATGTCCTAACAGCACCCAAGGTTACATCCCCTGGTCAAGTATACCAAACATGCTGTAACAGGACTGTCCATTAAATGCTATGTAAGCTCTCAAGCAGTTGTGATACTTGGAAATTTTAATATAACTAATTAATGTCTTTTTAGCCTTTGAAAAATTTGTTAGTTCTAGGAATGGACCCAGAACCTCTGAAATCTAAAAACAACAGACTGAATTTGAGCTGGAAGATAATTTCCAATAGCTGGTATTGACAATAGAACATAGATCCTCTTTGTTGGGCTTTAGCCTTGGGCAGGGGGTAAGAACATCATAATTTTCTAGAGTAACAAAATAATTACATGAAGCACAAGTTCAGATCAGCCAAAAGAAGGGGCCAAAGAAGACCTAAAATATGTTCAAGTACATTTCTGGTTTTGACTTTTCATGAGAAACAAATGAAGATTATCTATTGGGCCATTTGTGTGTTATGTCTTTATTCACTGAAGTAGAGTTGTTAATGTAAATTGACATAAATGCAGATGAGAGGTGTATTTTATGGGTTTTCTGGATATTAACTGACTGAAAGTGGGGCATTAAGGTGAAGGATGGTTTCAGTAATCAATTGAAATATATTCAATAGAAGTATGATTTGGATAATTTTGGAATATTCAACCTCAAGACCTCAACCATCATATGTACATTTTCATTTATATCCATGGATAATAGCTGGGAAATTATAAACTGTTTAGATTTCTGAACATCAGAATTAAATAAGCATTAAGAATTTAGATTACTTTCATGTATAAGTTTAAAAATTTAAAATATAAAAATGCGGATTTGGGGAACAGATATGAGTTATAATTCTAAGTCTACCTCACAAAAGATGTTAAACCAAGGTGAGTTACTTATATCTCTATGCCTTAGTTGCCTCACTCATAAAATGGGTATAATAATATTGTAGTCGCTAGAGTACCTTGAAGATAAATGCTTAATATCTACTTACTATGTGGGCACTTATCATCATTATTAATTAATATATTAGATCAGGAATAATCATAAAGCTGAGGTTGTTTTCTTGTCTTACCATCATTACATGCCTTCCATGCTCAATACAGTCTCAGGATTTTTGCCCATGTTTCTGGCTAAAATAGATATGTTTCTTAATTGCAAGTGAATTTCAGGTTCATTCATTTCATTTTTTTTCTTTTTCTTAAAAGTCTTTCCTGAAGTATTCATTAGGGTGACTATTTTGCAACAAAGAAATCCAAATGTATCATTTTTTTCCCTGTCAGCTAAGGATTGAACCTAACCTAGGGGCAATTAATCATTGAGCCACATGTCCAACCTTTCTGTATTTATTTGTTTGCTAAATTGCTGAAGCTGGCTTTGAACTTGCAATTCTCTGGGCTCAGCCTGGGATTACAGGCATGCATCAATGTGCACAAATACAATATACCGAGGTTTTAATACAATATAATTTTATTTCTTTTATTCTCTTGATGGAATGAAGAGGCAACAAATGGGTTTGCTCCACACAGTCATTCAGGATATTTCATTTTCAACACATAGCTTTAAAAACTGTTCTGAGGGGCTGGAGCAGTGGCTCAGCGGTTACGGTGCTTGCCTGGCATGCATGAGGACCCAGGTTCAAACCCCAGCAGCACATACATAACTAAGTGTTAGAGCAACAAAAGCCACATGAAAAACTAAGTAAAGTTGATTCTTTCTCTCTCTCTCACACTATCCATCTCTTTTAAAAAAATAAGTAAAATCATTCTGAAAATCAAAATACAGAGGAAAGATGGAGAATAAGGGCAAGAAAAGTAACTCAGGTGTGACACATGTCATTTACACTGAAATTTTATTGGCTAGAACTCAATGCCATGTCCACTAGACAGGAATCTTGGAACAGCAGTCTAGCCATGTACCCAGGAGGAAAGAGATATGTTTTCAATGAACAGCTCATCAGTTTCTACTGCAGTCTGCCCCTTTCTTTTTAATTTCATTCAAAGTCAAGAGGTACTGCACATGTCCTCACCTGAATACTCAGCAAACAACAGCGTTGATAGTAGTAATTAAAAATGGCATTGTTAGAAGTGGGGAAAAAATGGGAAACGCCAGCGAAACACTGGTCCATAATCATTGAGAACATTATGGTGGACTTGGAGAAATCTCCCGTCCTGGGTGAAAGGAAGATCCTTAACGAGACCCTTCTTCCACTTTCTGGACGGAATTTTGTTGTACCCTTCTTCCACTGCAGGAACTTCTTTCTAAATTATGCTCTGTGATCCTGCAGGAAGCTGGTGAGGAGGCACAATCCCTCTTCTTAGCCTGTTTCTCATTGGTGCAGGTTGGGACTTGATGGTTGTTTAAACCTCGAGAATTCAAAATTTTGTTGTTGTCATAGTTGTTCCCAAAACCCAAACCTCTGATTTATCTGACAGTGCAACTTACCAAACCTGTAACATGCTGCCTTGATTCCACAGCCATGCATGCCAGTCTTCGTACCTGAAGTTCTCCTCAGACGTAATTCTTAAGCCTTATTTGTTTGTTTTTATCCTTGCCCTTTTGGCCCTAACTTTCAACTCAGTGGAAAATTCTTAGACATCAACAGAAATGGGTAGGATAGCTCCAATTGTAGTCCATTTTAATGGACCAAGCTGCACAGTATGTTTACAAATTATAATCCTTAATATGTTTGAGTTATAATCAACAAAATTTTTAACACTTTACCTAACTTTTTAAAAAAACTTTCATTACTTCTTGTCATTATGGTTTCAACTGTTACCTTTTTTTTGACTGACCTTGTCCCTCTTTTCAACAATACCTTGCTTGCTAACATCAGCCTAGGTGTCCATCAACAGATGAATGATTAAAGAATATATATATATATATATATATATATATATATAATGGAGTTTTATTCAGTCATAAAGAGGAATAAAATTATATCACTTGCATGAAAATAAATGGAACTTGAGAACATTAACTAAGTGAACTAAGTCAAATTCAGAAAGTCAAGGGACAAACGTTTTTCTCATAAGTTGAAACTAGAGAGAAATAGGGGAAAAGGTAAGGCAAACACATGAAAATAGAGTAGAGAAAGGGGAGCAAAGGGAGAAAGAAGAGGTACAGAGAATGAAATTAGCCAATTTTTTTTGTATGTATGTATGAATATGTAACAATCCCACTGTTATGTATAATTATAATGCACCAATAAAAATCTATTTAAAAAAGAGTCAAAATTACCTTGCTAAGTTTAGCTATTAAAAAATATTACACACTATTTATAATTGTACTTCCCAGCTTCTTCTAGTTCTAAAGGTTTGGTGGGATTTTTTGTTCTTCATTTTATTGCAGATAAAAATTTCTCTAACCATTTTGCCTATTCATGGTATCATGATAAAACTCTTTAACTCATGATATTAATTTCTTTGTAGACTCTTGTCCAATTACTCAGCTAGTACCACATACTTTAGGTTTTTGTTTGCAGCATCCTACTTCTCATCATATCAATTTATGTGTTTGTCAAGGCAAGAGTAGAAGATGTGGCAAAAAATCTGGAAATATGGTTGGCTTAGCAGATTGGAAGTTCCTTTGTGTGCTGGTGAAGGAGTAGGCAGAACTTACTACACCCGGTATGAAAGAACATAGCCTGAGAGAAACAGAGAAAAAGTGGAAGAGCATCTAGGTGGTTTTTATGGGTCAGGCCTGGAAATGATATACAGTCATGATCAGAAAAACTGTAAGAGGCTGGGAAATATAGTCAGGCTGTCCATAAGGAAAGGAAACAGGCTCACTGAACAGATTAGTAATTCTTCCTCTCAATTTATTTCAGTTCTGCCTGTCCTCACCTTACATTTATTATCACACCATATGAGGTGTGTTTCATCTCATACCGGGAGCTGTATATGTGTCAGGTCAGCCTCATGTCCCACGCAAATGAGGAGTGTTTGTGCCTGCATATGAGCCTCTTGGTTCTGCTTGGTCGTTGTCTCTGTAAGAGTAGTTGAGAAAGCACAGCTTTTCTATTGGTCAGGCTTGCTTTCAGAACCCATGTTAGCTATGATGTCAAATCCCTGAATTTCCTGCTGCATCTATTTTCTCATTTGTAAAGTGAAATAATATTAGTTCTTCTGAAAGTAAATTGTGAAGATTATGGAAGATAATGACACAAGGCAAGGTGTCTTTTTTGGGGGGACATATTACATACTAATTTACTTGATTAACATTACCAGAAATGAAAGACAGTTTGTGTGCAAATTCTGGAGTGGAATAATAAATGCAAGACTTTAATTAGTAATAATACCCCTTGTCCTGATTACTATCAATCAAGAGTGATCCAAAAGACTCAAGCAACCCACAGTCTTGAATTGGATTCATCTTTAAATTCAATAATTCCATCATTCAGATTAAATTCTAGTCTTTACTCTCTGAAGTCTCATTGTTAAATTTTAAAGGTTTTTATATTATATAAGAGAACTAAGCTAACCTTTAAGTAGCCTAACCGATGACATGATGAAATGCTGATTTTCTGTACAAACATCTGCCTTGACAGACAATAGTAATAGCAGATCAGAAAACAGTTTAAGAAGAAATAACCAGAAAAATTGGGAAAATGTAAGTTTTTTTGAAATAACACATTCGTTTATTCATAACATAGAAAAGTTTTTTTTATTTTTATATTAGATGAACTTAGAAATCATTTCTTTCTCACTTATTTTTCACTGAGAAAGTATTTTTTGTTTGTTGACAGTAAAAATGTACATTTATTGATAAGGCATATGTTTGAAAGATATTGTTAAAAGGAGAGATTAGGTTAAATAACTAACAAACTTGATACTTGAAAGAGAAAGATTGATAACTTGGACTTCATTAAAATTAAAAACTGTGCTCTGCGAAACATCCAGTAAAGAAAAGAAGACAAGTCACCTACTCAGACATAATATTTGCCAAAGACACATTTGATAAAGGGCTTGTATCCAAACTTTGCAAAAGCTCTTAACACTGAACAATAAGAAAATAACTCAGTTTTCAAATAAACAAAGCATCCAAATAAACAAAAGATCTCACTAAAGAAAATGCACAGGGCAAACAAGCCCATGAAAATATATTCAGCATCCTGTCCTTAGGGGCTTACAAATTAAAACATCAATGAGATGTCATTACGCTCATGTTACAGTGGCTTGAAATCTCAGACCTGAGGGCCGACTGAGGAGGGTGAGGGCAAGGCACCACCGCTTTCCCACCCACTGCTGGTGGGAACACATAGCAGCGTAGCCACTGTGGAAGGATGTCTGGCCGTTGCTTATAAGGCTAAGCATAGTCTTAACATATGAGCCAGCAATTAACACTCTTGGCATATATTATTCACCATGATCAAGTGGAATTCATCCCAGGGATATGAGGTGCTTCAACACACACAAATCAATAAACATGACACAGCATATCAGCAGAATGAAGGACAAAAGCCATCAATAGATGCACAAAAGATGCTTGATACAATTCAACACTTCTTCCTGATAAAAATGCTGAGCTAATTCGAAAGGTTATGCCTACAAATGCTTAAGCCTACACACAAATATTCATAGTAACTTTATTCATAATCAAAAACTTAAAATGACCAAAATCCCCTTCAATAAGTGAATGGATAAACAACTTATGATATTCTATAGAATGGAATGTTAGTTAGAGGTGAAAAATAAAGTCAATAAGCTAGCTACTACTAAAGACACAGATGAATCTTAAACACATATTGGTAACTAAAAGAAGCCATTCTGCAAAGGTAATATACTGTGTTATTCCATATTTATGACATTCTAGAAAAGGCAAACAAGCTGTTGGTAAACAAACAGTGGTTGCCAGGGATCCAGGTTGGAATTGCTCAACACAGTAGAAGTTTTTAGGGCAGAATAACTATTCCGTCTGAAACTACAGTGGTGGTTACATGACATGATACATTTCTTGAAACTCAGAGAGACATGTACAGCAGAAAAAGTGAGCCTAAATCTATGCAAATTAGAATAAAATCACTTATGAGCTTTGGCCATTTCAGAATGAAAATATGCATGATGCACACATGTGTGTATGTGTCTATATATATATACATGCATATAAAAATATATATGAAAGCTTCATTTATATATTATGCAATATAAATCTGCACAATTTTATGTATATATTACTTTCATACATAAAATTGCACACATATGATACTTTATAAATAAAACATTATATTATATATGTATATATTATATATATTCTTTATATATTCTGTAAGTGGCACTTATTATCTCTTGATAATGAGATTACACTGACTTTTTAATGAAAATTATTTTAATTATATCAAAAGAAGAAAAATAATTATCCTTATCAAAGTTCCAATCCTGCTTGAAGCATTTCTTGGCTGATACAACTTCTACTATGCAAAATATAGGAAATCTTCCCAAACCCCACAAACATTCATGTCTACCTCCTTTAATACCACTTCTTAGCAATATCAACACTTAAAACGAGTTTCTACAATCAGAGACATTTCTGTCCACACCTTTAGACATAACCAACACGAAGTGGCCTTTCTCCTGTACATGGTCTGCTCTCCCCTCCTGATACCACTATCTTTGCTCCAGCCTTCCTAGTACATTCTTATTAGACTCCCAGCTTCCTCTCCTGCACAGCAGCAATCCACGATTGCCAAGGTCATTTAGGCTTCCCCTGGTGCCCGAGCTGTGGGATATCTCTCTGCTTTGATTTGTCCTGACTGCCCAGCAGTTTTTGGCAGAGGAGATCATCACTTAATCCTAAATGTCCTCTCAACTTGGCTACAGGATACAGGATACTCACAATTTTTCATCTATTTTATTGTGATGCAGATCTTATCTTAGAATGTTAGAATTCCCTCCACTATATTGAGGAGTATATTATTCCAGAATCTCTCACCACCTCTTTAAGACTAAAATATTTTGGTGATTTCAACATATTTTGTATGTATACTTATAGAAAAACAATCAAAGAAATCTATTTGTCTTAGTGCTGAACATATATCCAGCATCTTTCTTCCTTCTATTTGTTTATTTTGTTCTGAAACAATTATTGGTGCTAAAATATAATGAGTTTCCAGTGATAACATAAGAAATGGAGATTCAAGGAGCGTTTGTCATCTTTTAAATGTAAAAATAGACAAACTACACGGTATTCTATACTCTACCTATCTTTGTCTGTCAATTCCTGCTCATTGCTTTAATTCCATACTGGATTTGGATGGAAGGTCCAGTTTTGTCAATGTCCTTATGCTAGAAATCACAAATTGGCACTTATGGGTTTTTGGTTTCCATACATGTTTTCTGTCCCATCCAATGTCTTAACTCTACTTAAAATGCTATTAACATTATAAACATTTTTCATTTCTGAATTATCTATTTAAAATGATGATTGTCTGCCAACACTGTGTCCACATTCTAGAAAGTAACAAAAATTGTACTGAGAAGAAGCTGCCCCTTTCTAACAACTAAAGACACAGGTTCTGTTATTGCCCTCTGCCTGTCTCCTAGAAGATCTGCATTACTTATCATTTAGGACCAAGCTCACACTCTTCTATCCAGTCCTATCTCATTTAGAGGCCCGAATTGACTGCATGGACATTTGTATTTGCTCCCCATGTTTGCATTTTCCAACATGAAGGGATGAGAAAAGCACTATGCTACGTCTACAGCAGTTTCTACATTCTCTGCCTTCTAGGCCGCTCATTCCGAATTCCAAAATTTGGAATGAATAAAAATGTGTTCATCTTTCTCACTGTCATTTAAAATGAAGAATGTATTTAGAAAAGGTATAGAATGTGGGTTAATACTAAATCACCTTTTTATTTGTTTCTTTCTGCTGTGAAACTTCCTGAAAATGCAGAATATTTCTCATTTTTTTAATCAAAAGGAAGGATTATAGAGTAGTGGAAAGAACCCTTAATTTGTAGTGAGAAAACATGAGCTATAACAAATAATGAGAGTGAATCAGTAATAAAGTCTCCCATCAAAGTAAAGCCAAGGTCCAAATGGCAGAGTTCTACTGAATATCTGAAGAAAAAAGAATACCAATTCTTATTAAGTTATACATAAAAATAGAACATGAGTGAATGCTTCCAATCACATTCTTCAAAACAGAACTATGCTGATACCAAAACCAGATAAGGATCAAAGAAAAAAAGGAAGGAAGGAAGGAAGAAAAGAGAGAAGAAAGAAAGAACACTGAAAAGTACAGGCCAATATTCATTAATGTAAAATGAAAAATTTGTCAATAAAATACTAGCTGGCTCAGCTATTACAGCGCTTGCCTGGCTTGTATGAGGACACAGGTTTGAACTCCAGCACCACATACACAATGAAGTGCTGGAGCAATGAAAGCCACATGAAAAAACCAAATAAAATTGGTTGATTTGTTCCTGTTTCTCTTTCTCTCGCTGTCCCCACCCCCTCTCTTTAATAATAACAACAACAGAAAAGATTATTTGCCATGATCAAAAAGGATTTATCTGAGGGATATAAGGATGATTAAAAAATATAAATTAATAGACATGATACAGCATATCGACAGACTAAAGGATAAAAAAAGCCATAAGTTCATCTCAATGGGTGCAGAAAAGGTATTTGTTGAATTGATAAGATTCAAATCTTTTCATGATAAAAAGCATTGAACAAATTGGTGTAGAAGGAATATACCAGCACAACAAAGGGTATTTATAAAAAGTTGATATCTAACATTAAATTGAATGCAGAAAAGCTGAAAACTTTCCTTCTAAGATGTGCATCAAGACAAAGATGGCCATTTTCACCACTTTTGTTCAATGTGGTGCTGAAAGTCCTAGCCAGATCAATCAGCGAGGAAAAATAAATAAAGGATGTCCAAAGTGGAAAAGAGAAAGTCAAATTTTTACTGTTCGCAGATGACATGATCTTATATACACAAAACACCAAAGACTCCACTAGGAAACTGTTCAAACTAATGTGATAATTTAGCAAGGCTGCAGGACACAAAATTAGTATACAATAATCAGTAGCATTACTATATGCCAACAGTGAACTATCTAATAAAAATCAAGAATGCAATCTAATTTACAAAATATTTAAGAAGAAGAAGAAGAAGAAATTTAACCAAAGATGTGAAGCTTTTGTATACCAAAGGATAGTATCAACAGAGTGAAGAGATAACCTATGGAATGAGAAATAATCTTTTCAATCTATACATTTGATAAACAGTTAACATTCACAATATAAGGAACTCAAAAAACTCAGTAGCACATCCACAAATAACCCAAACAGAAAATGGATAATGAGCCTAATAAACATTTCACAATGAAGATATAGAGTTGGGTGTGGTGGACCTTTACCAATAGCGGAATCTACTTAGTAGGCTGAGGCAGTGGGGCTACTTGAGTCCAGGAGTTCAAAGTCAGCCTGGGGTGGGGGTGCTGGAACGGTGGCTCAGTGGTTACAGGGCTTGCCTGGCAGGCGTGAGAACTTGAGTTCAAATCCCAGAACCACATACACAACAGTGTCAGAGCAACAAAGGCTAATGAAAAACTAAATAAAATTGATTTTCTCTTTCTCTCTCACTGTCTCTCTCTCTCTCTCTCTCTCTCTTTTTCAATAAAGTCAGCCTGGGCAACATAGTGAGAAAAACAAAACAAAGCAAAAAACTCAGAAGGCATATAAATGACCAGCTGGAACACGAAAAAATGTTCAACATTACTAGTCATCAGGAAAATACAAATCAAAACCACCATGATGTATCACCTCATCTAAGTAAGAATGGCTCCTATCAAAAAGACTAAAGATAACAAGTGCTGCTGAGGTGTGGAGGAAAGGGAACTCTTGTTTTTTTTTTTTTTTTGGTGAGAATGCAAATTAGTACATCCATAATGGAAAGCACTATGTATTTTCCTCAAAAAAACTAAAAGTAGAATTGTCAAAGGCTCCAGCAATCCCACTATTAGGTATAAATCTAAGAGATATGAGGTCAGCATGTTGTAGACACATCTGTAGGCCCATGTTTATTGCAGAAATACTCACATTAACCAAGAATGGAAACAACAGGGCTGGAGTGGTGGCTCGGTGGTTGCAGTGCTTGCCTGGGATGCACGAGTACGTGGGTTCAAATCCCAGTACCACATACACAACAAAGTATCAGAGCAATGAAAGGCACATGAAAAACTAAATAAAATTGCTTCTGTCTTTCTCTCCCTCTCTCTCACTGTCCCTCTTTCTTAAAAAAAAAAAAAAAAAAGAATGGAAACAGCATAAGTAACCATCAGCTGATGAATAGATGAAGAAAATATGCTAAATATATATGTATATATACTATCCAGTCACAAAAGAATGAAATTCTGTCATTTGTGACAATGTGGGAGGTACTGAAGAGCGTCATGTTAAGTAAAATAGGCCAGGCACAGAAAGACAAGGACCACCTCATCTCACTCATACGTGAAATCTAAGAAAATTAATGAATGAGTGCTGAGTTACAGTTACATAGGAGCAAAAAATTCTGATGTGCTCTTGTACAGTAGGATGTCTATAAGTAACAATGATTGTACCATTCAGAATACTAAAAATATGTTGACAGTTTGCACCTTGAAGAAGTGATAAATGGAGAAATATTATACAATGTATATATGCTTGAAAACATTGCAGATTACTCCATTAGTATGTGTTGTTTTTATGTATCAGGTAGAAATCAACTTAAATCAAATTAAAAAAAACATGGCCCTGTATTTAAAATCCGGTACTCATAGCTGTGCACCTTTGAGCCAGCCACTAAACATCTATGAACATATGTGTGAACTCATGTGTAAAACGGACACGATATCTTCTCAATCTTGTCACAGGTTTTAAAGCTCAACTGTGATTGTGAAAGTGAAAGCACCTTAAAAAGCATGAAGCTCTTTGTATAAGTGATCTTTTAAATATAAAAGAGACTCTCAAATGTTAATGAATGAATAAAATTCAGAAATATGTCTGATTTTATTATCCTTTTGATTCTCTCTGATGGAGTAATCCTCTCTGAATGATATACATGTTCTCATACCCAGAACCTATTAATATATTATTTATATGGTTAAAGGGAGAAGTGATTAAGTTACAGATGTTGAGACCATGTGGTCCCTCGATTGCTACTCTGCTACACACATGAGCCAAGCTTTTCAGGAGGCCTTTAGATGCTGAAAAGGGCACGGAAATACGCTCCCTCCCAGAAGCATCAGGAAGAACTCAGCTCTGAGGGCATCTTGATCTGGGGTCTTCTGACCTCCAAAAATGTAAAATTATAAATTTGTGTTGTTTTAAACCAGTAAGTTTGTGGTGAATTTGTTACAGGAATAATAGAAAACTAAAACATCCTCATAACACTCAGAGTTTTAACATTAAAAATGAGAATAAAACGTGCCATATGCCATATGTTCTTTTCTTTCTTATTTGGAAATTTGATTACTTTTTTCTTAATCCCAGACCCACATAACTCTGACATATTTACTTTAGGACATTTATTTGTCTGATTATTCTACTCTAATTTTTATAAGCATCATCCTGTTCCTGGCATTACATATCCTCTCTTCAGTATCTTAACTAGCTCATTTTTTTTCTTGGTATCTGAATAGTTCCTCAAATCCTGCTTCTGATTTTGTTGGCATGAAACCAGAGTAAACTCTAAAGGCCTTTTCGACTGTTTTTATTCTTTATAACTTATGTTTCTTGTTGAGGACTTTTTTTATGCTTCTGGTTTATTTGGTTATGCTGTATAAACATTTCTCAGTGTCAAAGGATGTTTGTCTTAAATCCAAAGCTTACAGGTACCATATACAAAGTTCAGTAGTTTACTTTTCAAAGCCAAATGTTGTCAAGCTCATATAATCTTCTGATGGCTTTGACCATCACTCTTTATGTATCCTGCACTGGCAATTTCATCCACATCCATATTGATTTTTTTTAAATGAATCCTCACTCTGTCTCTTGATTTCTAGCCTCGACCGCCTTTTTTATTGTAAGGGAAGATATAGATGTGATAAATACACATGCAGAGACCTGAGATATTTGACAATTTGTTAGAAAACATAGAAGACAACACCTTAGTCAGTCTAGGGTGGAAAGAAAATGTTTTTAAGATGAAGTGATGCTTTAATTGTTGTTGAGATACACATGAGCTATAAGTTAACCTAGCTGAAGCAAGATAAAGGGCCTCCATAGGAAAAGGAGTGCAGAGGGAGAAAGAGAGGAGAGAGGAGCGAGAGCAAGCTTGCTGAGTTGAATGGCAAGTCTGTGGCTGTCTCGTTCAATTAACACACGATAACCTGCAGAAACACAAATACTTACAGACAAGTGAGGAATGTCTGCGCAGAATACTTCAACATGCTGTGTTTGAAAGTTTGATGGAAGAGTATACAAGAGGAAACAGAGAACCAGATTTCAGGGGGAAGGTCCAGTCAGCAGCACTAGAGACATGTGTGGGATTTATCCACACTAGTTGAATATGGATACGAATAAACTGCCTAGGCAGAATGCATGGTGACTGGAGGGGAGAGGGCTGAACAGAAAAGTGTGGGGACTAGATATCCCAAGGAGGGGTAGAGGAGGAGCACGTGGAAAAGGCAGAGAATGAATATCTAAAGAGGGTATAGAACCTTTGGTTTCTATGTGTCAAAGAAACCAAGGTAGAAAGGTGGGAATAGTGAGGATATCAGATATTGCAGAAAACAGGAGTGAACAAACTGTTCCTCCTATTTCAGGGTCTATTTCCATGTGTCCAGTTCTGGGAAGAATGTCCACAGTTTGAAGGACCATGCCTGTGATTCCTGCATAAAGAAATACCCCCCGGAATATATATATATAATTATATATATATATATAATTTTATTAGAAGCTTGTTTGATTGTTCAACATATAAATTTCTTAATAAAAATTGCATATTAAAAGTAAAAAAATTAAAAAAGAATACAAATACATACAAACTATTAATGCCAGAAAACTCACATACCAGGTTCATTGTATTACTGTTGATATTTTCTAGCTGTTTTCAAATGCTGTTTTGTATCTCTTCCAAATTTAATAAAAACATTTCTTTAAACAAGAAAAAAGAAATAAAAATACCCCCCAGACAAATGGAGAGGTGAAATCAAAGACTACAAAAGTGAAAAACTTCAAGAAGCCATGAAAAAAATGAAAAACAAATACCAGGTCCAGGGAATTACTGTATAAAATTAAAGTTCTAGAGGCTGGAGGAGGAGGGAAAGCTCTTAGATAGTCTGCAAAGAGTGGTGGTGTAGCTTACAGGGCCAGAGTCAAATAGGTTAAGAAAGGATTATTGGGTTCGGAACCCAGGATTTTCAGTACCTAGAATTGATAAACTGGCTTTTTCCAGTTAACAGTTGGTGAAGTCATGTATGAAAAATGAAGCAGAATCCACTGTAACTAAAAATATGTTTTCAGCCTGCTTTGCGGTGAAGGAGAGATGTGAGTAGCTAAAGGGGAGCGCCTAATACAGAGAGTGTGGTTTTCCTTTAGATAGAAGTGAATGGCAAAAAAGGGACTGGTCAAAGTTCCAGGAGAAGGATGCACAACTGATGGAGTAAAGTCCATGAAAAGTCAGGATGGCGAAAAGGCGGAAGAGATGATGAAGATTTGGTCACAACTTACTTTCTGAGACTTCTGATTCAGAGAACAAGGGGAATTTCATTTTCTCCATTTTGCCCCCAGTGATGATGAAACAAAGTAAAATTTCAAGCACAGTATGAGAGCCTTATTTTATCATCTAGAGAGGTTTATGCGGAACACATCTATACTTCTAAATACAGTGCAAAAAATGTTCAAAATAATAAGCTCATTTAGTGTGACAGATCAACAGTGCACTTTCAAAATCAGCATTGAAAAAGTCAACTCTATGATAAGGCGAGCACTGAATCTATTAATTCTGTTATTTCTGGTTCTGTTTAGTGCATCATAAATCACTTATTTATTTGATGGAGAAAAAATAAACTTTCCAATCCTCTTCCACAGGCAAACTTTGTTCATTTATTTCCCCTAAACTCAACTTACTATTTGTAATAAGTGTTAGTAATTTTATATCTGAAAGAGTTGAATTAAATTGTTCATTAATATGTTTGAAGTGTATTTCAACAATTAGAATTCAAATAGGCTTTAGAAAACATCTGTGATTGTGCAGGCATCAAAGCCAGGTATCTCTATAAATATAACTGTATTTTAATACTTGAAAGAAAAAAATAATTTAGTCATTTGTATATTAACAATGTATTCTGCTCTGTGCACCCAGGCTCTGAAAGACCATTTTTCTGTTGTTTTCACAGGAACAGAATATGCATCTTTCAACATGCATGAAGACATGGATTGAAAGTAAAACCACACCTGCCATAACATTCGCAGATTTTTCTATTTATAAAGCTTAAATTGGCAGCAAATTTGAATAAGTGGGAGGAAAAAATATTAGGGTACACACAGAGAAAAGTATAGGACTAAAGTAAATTGTCTTAGACAGCAAAATACCCAGAGGTGCTGCTGCAGAGGAGGGACAGATGCAGCAGAAGTGGTAATGGCACCAACAATGTTTCGTGAACCAGGGGTCTGTCACGTGCCATTGCCTGGCTCCAAATACATGCAATTTCCCATCAGTTGCTGCAGCCCGGGGCAAAGTTCACAGATAATGCAAAGCAATTGATAATGCCAGCGTTAATCAGTTCATGCTCAGGTTTAGATTGCTTTTCTCTCCAGAATATTTATCTAAAAATGCTGGTAACCAACTTTGAAACTTGTCCCTTTTCCCCTCAGAATCGAAGACTGGAGCTATAGCTTTGCCAATCCATTCATAACCTCTATTCTCATCACTTTTCAGCTTCCCCCCTTGTTTCAGGTGTAGGAATAGTTCTCTGGGCTTTGTCAGGACATTTTGAAAAACTCCTGAATGTTAGGGTGGAAATGGAAGCCAAGTCAGTCACGTTCCCAGGTCTCATATTGGGGTGTTGACCTATTCCATGTTACCAATACTCTTGCCTTGGAGCTCTTGTCCTGCGTTTCTGACAAGGCAGCCTCCTAACCCTTCGATAATCTCTAGAGACTCGGGTGTGTTGAAAGTCCCCTGCCTGATCACGCACCTTTGGTTCTCTGCCTGGTCTCTGCTGCACCAGCTGTAACCCCTAAAGCTGTGTTCTCTTGATCTTCTAGAATATTCCCCAGGTGCTCAACCTCCTAGATGCTGCCTGCATGTCTGTTTTGAGTTAGATTCATCCATACATTTAAAAATATCTATGGAGGCTTGCTAAAGTAAAGATTATAAATCATACAGTTATATAAACTTTATAAACAATAATATTCAGTTAATAGTTACTAAAAGATACATGCAATTGGGCTGTTCAGGCATCTGTTTCTTTGTTGCAGAGGCCCACTTATGTGAATGTTTTCATTTTCTTTGTGGGCCCAAGATTAAACACATTTCCCAGTTTCCCATATCATTCTGGTCAGTGAAACAGGCCAGAGAGATGACACCCGGAGACCTGCCCAAAGAGGCCTCCCTCCAGTGAGGTTCATTGTTTCTCCTTCTGCCTATGCACTGAATGACTTCAGGGTCTTAGGGCAGGAAGGGCCACTCCATGGAAGGACTGTGTTTCTGAAGGGGCTCTGCAAGGCTGGCTCTTCCCCACCAACCCATCCTGGACTGTGCTCGGAGAAAAAACTAAAAAATTTCTTATCTGAAAGCTCTGGGATTTCACAGCTTACCTGTTAAAACCAGGATTAGTGTCTCTACCAGTAGGTTCCTTTAAGTGCCTTTGTTTCTGGAGTTTCAATCTGAGAATCTGAATTGATCTGTTTTTACTTGTTCTCACTGATACAGTCCCAGTAATGTTGTTGCCTTACTTTTATCAATCTGTTCATTGCCGCCCTCATTAAAAAAAAAAAAAAGAAAATATGTATATAAGCTGTTCCACTGGATCACTTTCTCTTTAGTGTTTTTCATATATTTCTCTTCCCCAATCCCCAAGACTTACTGATTTTTGTCCGGGTCTCACGGTGTCCCACAGCTCACTGCCGCTTTCTTGGTGAGTGACCTTGGGAAGATGGTTTAACCTCTTCAAGAGTTCAAATGTTGCCTGGAGATAATATCTCAGAAGTATGTTGTCAAAACTAAATGAATTGCTGCAGAGATGTTTCAGTGGTAATGCACTTGCCCCGCACACACGAGGTCTCAGGTTTGATGCCCAGCACCACATACACAATTAAATAAAGGAAAAGCAAAAACCAGATGAAAAAAATGATGCCATCTCTCTTAAAAAAAAAAACTAAATGAGTATTAGTTACCTCAATTACAAAATGATGATGCTTAAATGTATCCTATATATTTTAATGAGTATCAAATAAACATGAATAGATTATTATTTTAAACAATCTGAGCTTTGGCACAATGTAAGCATTCTAGGAACATTGCTACCCTCCCTTCCTTCTTCTTTCTCCCCTTATGCTCTATCATTAGCTGTATCGAGGGAGAAAGGACTGGTGATTCTTCCGCAGGGCGCTGCCATTTGCATCTCACAAGAACCCAAGACATTCGTCCATTCATCAATATTCATTGAGTACTTGTCATATGCTAGTGTTGAGGTAGACAGAGGCAGGACGCTGGAACTAATGAGAAAAGCTGTAAAAGCTGACATGGGAATAGGTGACCCGGGGTCAGGAGAAAGCTGAAGAGGAGGACCACGGGGAAAGCTGAGGAGGAGGACCACGGGGAAAGCTGAGGAGGAGGACCACGGGGAAAGCCTTTCTCTGGATCTTATAACAGACGACCGAAGACAGCAGGAGCAGCAGAATCCAGGTGCCAGTTATTCTCACAACTCCCTTCCTTCTGCCTTGGAATAAAAATATCAGTGGAAATTATTCCATAAATGTGGCCATTATGTTTTACTTCTGTTAATATTGAAGTTCGTTCTTATTCCCCGAGGACACCAGTGCAGGCAGAGGAAGCAGCGGTCGGGGTGGGATGGAGACGCCAGCCTGGAACTGAACGTTTTCTGTAGGCAGTCTCTCCATGGTAATTGAAAGCAGGCTCCTGGAAAAGCTACTGATTTAATAATTTTCTTATGAATTAAAAAAAGGCACATGCTCTTCCTTTCTTCTTTATAAATAGCTATTTAAACATTATCCAGTGTTGGAAGTATTTCTAGCTTAAATATTTTATAACTTTTAAAATGAAAAGGTTTGGTATTTAGGGCAAAGAGTTCCTGTCCTGTTTCACGTAACCAGGACCGAAGCCTTAAAGTTCTGACATTTCCTGGCACCGGGACAACTGCTGCCATGTTTTACAGCCTCACGGACAGTGAGGTAATCACTAACGGCAGAGGTATTGATGTCTTTCTCTAAGTTATTCACAGTGCTCAGGTCCAACCTGTGCTGCTTCCCACCTGACGCCTCTGCCACATTCAATTTCTTTTGCTAATTTCATTGATTTAAAAAGAGAGGTTCTGCTTTCCACCTTCCTTTAAGGCAGATGTATTTCCTTCACATTCATTCTTGGTAGTTGATGAATTTTGAATAAACGCTTTTTTGTTTTTTACTTTGCATTCATTATAGATATATCTTTGGAGTACACAGCATAGGTACCGGGCTGTATTCATGATCCAACCTGTGTGCATGGGTGTGTGTGCATGTACAAACACACACATGCAAACACACAAAATCCAGTGTACATATACATTATATTTTTTCAGTATTTTGTATAAATATACATATTTATGGACATGCTACTTCTGCATATTTACATTTATGCATACATGTGAACATTTTGTATATATAGTACAATGTAGTATGCATGATAAAATGTTAATAGACCATTTGTATGTTGAAAAATCTATATTTAGTGGATTTTTGGTCAGTTAGTAGTATGTGTCTCAGCACTTACAAGCTGAGTAAACTTGTTCAAGTAACTTAGCTTCCTTAATCTGTAGCCTCTCCACTAGGAGTGATGAAACCTTATCTTATACCATGATGCTTTTCCTTGCCGTGTGCTTGGAACACAACGAAACATAAATGCATCTGATTACACGCACACATACACACACACACACATACATACCGTGTGTGTGTGTGTGTGTGTGTGTGTGTGTAACTATTTTTGTGATGCCAAGGCCTTACACATGCTAAGCAAGCACTCTATCATGCAACTATACTCCCAGCCCAATTTACATTATTTTTATATGGGCAGGGATAATATTTTTAGAACTGCAATTGGTTCACTGCTTGCTTGACATTTCTGGTTAAATACTAGTTAAGGTAGTTAATATGGAACTTTTTATTTTCATTTTAAATACTTATTAGGAATCTTTCCAAATCCACGTAGTGCACAGGTTTTCTACTTTTAATGAACATAGAAATTTCATGAATAAATTTCTGTAGTCAATAAAAATAGTAGTGGTATTACTACATGAATCCTTATACTTTTGAAAAGTGAAAGATTAGTCCCTTTGATATTCCATCTACAACACCACCTTATTTATACATAGGTATATTTATTGAAAAGTGATCTCCAAGTCAAAACTTACTATTAATTCAGGCTTTGACTACCTACCTGAAATGTTCTATACAGGTTAGTGTACAAAAACATTAATTTCAAATGCCTGGGGAAATGTATACTTTGAAAGCACACTGTTGGTAGAACTGCGGAGTGATATCGTCACTCTGGAAAGTAATGTGGAGATTTCTCAAAAAATTAAGGATGGATCCACCATATTACCCAGCTATTCCTCTTCTGGGTGTTTTCCAAGAGGAGTTAGAATCAGCACATTACAGTGACACAGCAAAATCAATGTTCATAGCAGCTCAATTTGCAATAGCTAAATTATGGAACCAACCCAGATGCCCCTCACTGGATGAATGAATCCAAAAGCTGTGGCCTATATATGCAATGGAATTCTACTCAGCAATTAGAAAAATGGTATTATGGTATTTGAAGATAAATGGATAGCAATGGAAGAAATCATGCTGAGCAAATGTTCCCTCATTTGTGGAGCCTAGAACCAAACCCAGGCTTGGGTGAAAGGTTGTTGAACTCATGTGTTAGACCCAGCAAAGGCATAGCAACACATAATGTAGGGCGACCATAGAAATGAGGGGGAATCAGGGAAAGGATGGATGAGGGGGAGGGATGGGGAAGGAGGACAGGGAGGGATCTAGGGAGACAATCAACAATGTAACATACTCTTTACGTGCCTGAAAATCCAAATAATACTTTAGCAATCATTTAATTCTGAAAAATTCACAGTCTAAGATTTATATCGTTTGTAGTGGCAAAATATAGAATAATCAAGAGACTGAGGTATGAGCAATGTGGGGGTAATTCTGGTTTAAGAACAAATGCATATCATATTATTATTTTATATGCATTTCATATTATTACTTTATATGCATTTATGATTGTACAATAACTTGATTCCTTAATAAAAATTTAGAAAGCTATTGTAATGAACATTAACACAGATTTCATATATGTTCATCTGCTTATATTACCTATTCTTAAATACTGTATTTATTTTGGCCAACTTATACATACTTTCCCATAAACTCTGTCTATCTCTATTAGAAAACATGAAACCTACCCATTCATCCATTGTTCTAGAAATAAATCCAAGGATATCATTTGCATCTGGATAGGCAATCCAAAAGCAGAACTGCAGTTCTTTTGGAATTATTGCTTAAATACTTTATCAACATGCTCTTTGGTTGATACTTGCACATACTCCAAAATATATTTCAAAAGCTGTCTGTACATATTTCTGTGTTACTCTAAGACTGTGAAATATAAGACAAATTTTAAATTTAAATGATAGTTGAATCTTTCAATAAAATTTATAGAGGACTATCACATGCCAAAATTTGCTGGTATTTGGGGAAAGCTGGAGAGTAAAACTAGACCAAATCCTTGTCTTAGTAAAGCTTCCAGTTAGTATGGAGTGGGGGGGAAAGTGACTGGCATTAATCAAACAATTTACAAAAATATGTAAAATGACAAAAGTGATATGTTTCAGAAAGGAAAAGTAAGAGTCAGAGATGTTTAAGTAGTAAAAATCAAGTAACTTTGATAGAAGATACTAGTTGTGTATGGATGAAGGAAGTAAGTATGTAAAGTATGACTCCTGATTTTCTGGTTTTAGCAATTGGATGGATAATAGGGTATGAGACAGGAAATGTTGGAAGATGAACAAATTTGACTTTGGAAGCGAGTCATGCTTTGATTTTGATTTGTTGGATTTAAGGTGCCACTGAAACATTCAAGAGAAGCCATCAGGTAGGCAGTTGTGTAAATGATTCAGAAGAGTTCAGAGAAGAAATCCAGGAAGGTGATTTACACTTGGGAGCCACTGACATAAGGAGATAATTGAAGCTCAGGGAAGAAAATGGCTACGAATTGTACAGATGAGACAATAAAACAGATTAGGTGGACATTTTGAACACATACTATGGTTATAAGAGCTCATGTTAATAGATGTGTTTGTTATAAGCACAGTAACAATTAATAGCAGCAAATCAATGCAGATATTATCCAAACTGAGAGGAGTAAATTAGATAAACTAAATATTAGCAATTGGTAATAAAAATATTATCCACTTGATAATATATATTTATTCAACTAATGTTTTTATTAATTTATAACAAATTTGTATTCATAGTGACTTCAATGGCATTAGGATTGAATGTTGGCTTGCTAGAAACAAGCTGAACAGCACTGAAAATTGCTGATATTGATGTTTCCATAATTTGGGTATTAACTATTAAACACATACACATTCACATTCACACATACAAAGACTCAGAAAGTGTTATAACTCAGGGTTGAAGGTTTTTAAAAGATCATGAGCTAGGGCATGGCATTTAATAAATTTTTTTCATTATTTGTTCTTAAAGATTGTCAGTGTTAATTATGTTTTATATATCATCTCAATTACAAAATCATTGAAGCTTTTATTGAGCAATAAATATTTGAGGTTAGATAGAGTTCAGAAATAATGAATTCTTTTAGAATTTTCCTTTCAACTAATTTGTTCGAGGAAACTTCTGTATGTACAAATAAAGATAATAAGAAAGTTATTTTCGCCAGACAAGTCCTTATACCAGTCTGCCCTTCTCCTAGAGCAAATGATTTAATGTGGATGGTAGAAACAGCATGAAAATTTACAAATGAACGACTGCCACCATCTTACAAAATATGCAGTAAATTAGAGGGTGGAGATAGTAGAGCTCATTACCCATGATTGTCTTTTTGAATCTTAAATTTTCATATATCAGAAAAGAAACTAAGGTAAAATAATTATTTGAGGGAAGGATCTAAGCACATCCAGAAAACACTCCTGTGTTGCCAACAAGAACCTTGTGCTGGTCGTGCTGGCAATCTCACAAAGTGTATGGCACACAGAGGGCTTATCCTGTCCATCCCAGCTCCCTCTGACTCGCACATGCAAATCTTTCTATGGTGCATAAGTTGCTTCTGGCAATATCCTTTGCCGGCCCCCATCAGACTCCATCCACTCCTGGTGAGGTGTGGGGTTGTCCAGTGAACCAAGAACAGGAGTGTGGGAAACCATACTGCCAGTGTCAGCTTCAGAATGTGTCTGCAAGCCCTGGGAAACAGACCCGTGGTGCAGCCCAGATCTTGTGTACTCTTTCTCTTCCTGTTGTAAGTAAATACTCTAGCTCTTAACTTGTCTCTTCTCAGTGACCTGGAATCGCACACTCTTCTCTTTCATATGGCCCTTACCTGCTTTTTAACCTTGGCTATGCTCATGTTATATTCTATCCTGCAGTACAATCTGACCATCCAATGTAACATAGAAAGTCAATTATACAGAAAGAACTAGGCCTGCCATTGTTTATAACAAAATGTATTTACTTTTGAATATTAAGTGTGGTAATTTGCACTGGTGGCCTCTATTCTTTACCCCTGCCTGTGTTTATACACTTCGGCAGTGCTTTCTCACTTTGAGTACAAGACTTAACTTAAACCATTACAATGAGAAATGGTTGTAAATGGTGTGTCAGTTCTGAGTCTAGGGTGTCTTCCTTCTCCCTTACTTCTGTGATTGCTATGGGAAGAGAGTACTCAGCTTACTGGTTGCAGGAGGAGGACGAGACTCACTTAATGTACAGCAGTCTCAGCTACAGAGCTCCTGCCAAGCACAGCCTAAGACACAGAGTTCTCATCAAACAAGCTGATGCTTGAATGAAGCTAGCCAAGAAAGGCAAAACAATGCAGTTAAGCTGGGAGAGGCATCTGCGGAACATTTGAGGAAAAGTATAGGTGATAACCCTTAAAAACAAGGCATGGACCACTTTTGCAACCTTAGAGGGTTCAGAGGACTCTGTGGTTTCATTATTTTTGGTTGTATTGGCAAATGAATCTCCATTCATGTTCCGAATCCTATTCTTTTCCAAAAAAGTCCATAATTTTGGCCAACAGTTTAACCTACTGTGGGGTTCAGCTATTCTTACAATGAAATTGTACACAGCTTTTAATTATTGATTAATCATGCTCAGCTTTGTTTTCATTGCTCTCCCATTGTTAAATAGGGCTTAACAATGCCCCTCAATTTCATTTTCCATGTAATTGCTATTTCCTTTAAATGCCCTAAATATTTGATGCATGGTACCAGCTAGGCATTTGCTTTGACCAGTGTAGCCATCCTGGCATACTACTGCTAACAATTTTGGCAATTGCACTGCCACCTTGTGCTCATTTTTAGCCTGGCAGAAAATAATTTAGCTCCAAAAAGAGTTTCTGCTTTTTTGGATCATTTCTAAACTAGCTGAACTGGGTTGAATTCTCCAAGAAGTAGATTCTGAGCTAGTGACTAATGTGAAGGAGGCTTGTTGGGGGTGTGTTTTGATATCAAGGGAATGGAAAGGATGGAAAAGAAGCAGGATTGAACTGAAATTGTTCAGAGATGAAGTCTCAAGGGAGGTCTCAGCCAACCCTATGGGGAGTTTGGAGGTGGAGCGGCTCTTAATGTGCTGAGTTATCCTTCCACTGATCACAAATTGCGTATATTCCACTCTAGAGAGGCAGCTAAAGTAATCCTTGCAGGGGCTGACAGCTAAAGGTTTTCCGTAGGCAGCAGTTGTTCAAGTAAATCTTGAAAAGGAACCTTGGTTGTGCATCAGAGTTCACAATCACAGAATTACAGCTAAGTAAATTATGAGAAAGTGAAGACTTTATTCAAACTCCAAATACTTTTCTGTTTACTTTTACTCTACAGTGTTCCAATCTATCCGAACTCTATGGTTCTACAGTTTCCTGGGTATATTAAGTCATGCAACTCTGTAATTGTTTTTTGTTGTTTTATATTTTGAATGCCTCATACTAGTTGGAGAGGTCTATTTGGAAGATACCATGATTTGCCCATATTTTTCTTATTTACTCTTCCTACATATATGTTCTCATGACTTTGTTTTGAATCTGATCATCATATCTGCATCCTATTTCTGATTCCCACATAATTCACTTTTTTAAGATGAGATTTTGCATTATTGGTAACACCTGCAGATTTCAAAAAATTTACATTACACTTGGAAATCATCATTATTCCTCAGAAACATTTACAAAGAGAAAGAGAGAGGGAGAGAAATGTATTGCTCTTTTGCTTTAATGTCTGCGATTATATTTTAAAATTCATTTCCTTCATTGCATAGAAAACAGAAGTCAGTAACTACCAAAACATAGTGGAAAAAATATTCTTTTTCTATCTCCCATTTACTTGAAAAATTAATTTGCCTTTAGAAATTACTCTAGAGATGTTTATAGAAAAGTGTTAGTTTGGAGAGGAAATATGCCAGATATACACATTGTTGCACGTTTGGGAAAGGGTGGCAGGTTTGCATTCTTCTGTTTTACTGCACACCATGGGAAAATCATTGTCCCAATCCAGACAAAGTGTTGCCCAGAGCCCCAAGTCTGTCGCAAGTATTGATGGCGTATAAGCTGCAAAAGACAATTCAGCACAATATTCTGGGAGATAGAATGCTTTACAAGATTCATTGGAAGGTCCAGTCTTGCATAAATAATACAAAGCTCCTCAAGTGATAAACCCTACCATCACAATCCCTCTGGTATAGTATTTGGTCTATAATGGGCCTATCTTAATTGCTTTGTAAGAAAATTTTGTTCCTGAAAATATAAATTTTTACAGAATAAATCTATGTATTACATATTTCTGTGATCTAAATTTCAAGTGACAATTATTAGAAGTTGTTTCAAAATATTAATATTAGTGTATTTAAAATATTAAAGAATAAATGTGGTTAATGTCTATTACAGGCTGAACATGTCCCCTAAGATTCATGCTGAAGTTCTAACCCACAGTAGCTCAGCATGTGACTCCATCTGGAAATAGGATCTTTAAAGAGGTCATTAAGATAAAATGAGGTCATTGGGGATGATGCTAACCTAATATGACTGATATCATCATAAGAAAAAAGTTGGGCACAGACACAAACAGAGGGAAGGCCTGCAAAGACAGAGAAAGATGGCATCTACTAGGCAAGAAGAGGGTGTCGGAAGAAACTTGGCCTGTTGACAACTTGATCTTGGAATTCCAGCCTCCAGAATTGTGAGAAAATAAATTTGTCTTGGTTTAGTCATTCAGTTTATAGTACTCTGGTATGAGGGCTCTAGCAAAATAATACAATGCCTGCAACAATAGGAAATCTAATGGAAGTTTTTATATGTGTGTTTAGCTATTTTCTAATTCCTAAATCTTGCTATTTAACTGGAGGATGTTGTCTTAATTGGAGTGAACCCATTACTTAATAGAACTGCATTTGGATTTTAAAGCATTTTTAAAATTTTTGAAAGTTTCTATATGTCACATAGGAGAGAGAACACAACCAATAATTGTAAAATAATGCTGTTTCTAATTTAGAAGATAAAAAAAATCTTTGCTATTTAAAAAGGTAAATAGAAGAATTATTTTCATTGCTTTCCCTGATATAGATATTAGCCTATTTTAATGCTAAGTTTTAACATCATTGAACGAAAGACTGGGCTGCTAAGATTTAAATGGGCAGAGTCCCAAGAGAGGACTTTTGTAAAGGAACAGTCACTTTCGTAAAAGGTTCACTAACGTTTAGAAACTACACTTTAGGATGTTATGTCATGAATTTTCATAAATTATTTCTTCCTCTTTAGAAACCTTTGTGTTATCTTAGCATAAATGATTATAGAAATAATGCTGTGTCATTAAGGATACATGAAGAGTAGCACAAGGTGTAATAATTCAATTAAAATAAAAAGTTTGCAGCTGTAGCCCCACAGTTAGCCATTTTCTTGGCAGACCTTCACAGTATTCAATTACTTTGGAATACTGTATGTTACGGACTGAATTGTATCTCCACAAAACTCTTAGGTTGAAGCCTTAATACTCAATGTGACTATTCAGAAATAAGTCTAGAGTTAATTAAAGCTAAATGAAATAATATGGGAGGTGTTATGGTTTAGATATGAGGTGTCCCCCAGAGGCTCATGTATGAGTCAATGAGAGAATTTTCAGAAGTGAAGTGATTAGATTATGAGAGCTGAATACACTGGTATGGATTAACTGAGTCATGACTGAAGGCAAGTAGAATGTGGCTGGAGGAAGCAGGTCACTGGGGGTGTGTATATTTGGGATTTATATTTTGTCCCCAATGGCTAAGTCCTGAACTGCTTTCCTCTATTTGCCCTTTAACTATGGTACTCCACCTCCCCTCAGGCCCAAAGCTATGGAGTCTGCCAACCCTGGCCTGAACCTCTGAATCCATGAGTCAAAATAAACTTTTCCTTCTCTTTATTGTTCTTGTCAGTATGTTGGTCACAGCATCAAAAAAGCTACTAAGCAAGAGGTTTCCTACGGAAATGGAGAGAACCATGGGCTATGATTCCTCTGACGAGGGTCTCATATCCAAAATCTACAAAATCCTCAAAAATCTCAACTACAAAAACACTAACAGCCCAATTAATAAATGGGCCAAAGAGCTAAGTAGAAACTTCTCACCAGAGGACATTGATCAAGCCAATGAATACATGAGAAAATGCTCTAAAACTCTAGTAATCAGAGAAATGCAAATGAAAACTACATTAAGATATCACCTTACACCAGTCAGAATGGCAAAGATGAAGAAAATATACAATAATAGATGCTGGAGGGGCTGTGGAGAGATAGGCACACTAACACGCTGTTGGTGGAGCTGCAGACTGGTACAGCCCCTCTGGAAAGCAGTGTGGAGAATCCTCAAAAAACTAGGGATGAGCCTACCATACGACCCTGCTATTCCACTCCTGGGAATCTTTCCAGGGGATTTAGAATCAGCACATTATAGTGACACAGCAATATCTATGTTCACAGCAGCACAATTTACTATTGCTAGGCTATGGAAACAACCCCGATGTCCCTCACTGGGTGAATGGATCCAAAAACTGTGGTACATTTATACCCTGGGTTTTTACACAGCAATTAGAAACAATGATATTCAGCCTTTGAAGGTAAATGGATGGCTATGGAAGAAATTATGCTGAGTAAAATCAGCTTAACTCAGAGAACTAATGGTCGAATGTCTCCACTCATCTGTGGAGGTTGGGACTAGACCCTGGCCAGTGAGAAAGTTGGTCTATTATCATGTGTTAAATCCAGATAAGATGTAATGCTATACAACATAATCCTTTTTTAGAGATATCGTGGGAAGGGGAAAGGAAGGGATAAGGGTGGGTAATTGGGGGGGCACTTCTGGGGGTAATTGTAATATCTAGAATCTATACACATTTTATATTATTTTGTTAAAAAGTTGTATGGTTGTTCAAAAATTAAAAAAAAATAAAAAAAAGCTGACTAAACTAGGTGTTCCGTAATTAATTACAAATTGTGCCCTTACAAGAAGAGGAAGAGAGACCAGAGGGTGAGTGAACAGAGGAACGAGCATGTGAAATCAAAATAGGAAGATAGCCACCTTCAAGTCAAGGAGACATCCTCAGGGATAGACAACTCTGCCTCCTCCTTGCTTGGACTTCTAGCTTACAGAACCATATAAAATATTCTTTTTTTTTTTAAATTAAACCACCCATTTTGTGGTGTTTATTATGACAGGCTTAGTAAACTAATACAATGTAGGCCTCAGATATCTGTTAATAATATACTAACTCACAAGAAGGAATTTATTACACTTTCTAAAAAGAGTTTTGAACACCACATTTCGGTTTCATATTTATAGAAAGTCAACCATTTGTGTTTTTGTAGGAGAATATGGGATAAGGCCTCTTTCATACATGTAAACTCCAAATTTATGGTAAGCCATGCATTTATATTCATGTAGTTTTTTTTGTTAGAATCATCAGATGTGTTTGAGGGAAGTGAAAATCAGCAGATAATTTGGGAGCCAAATGTCAAAAAAAAGTTTTTGAAAAAGAAAAACAATATTCATCAAATATGATTTTTAAAAATTAACAAATGGTAGTGATATGATTTTTATAATCCACCTAATAGAGTAATCAATAACATTGCTATGTGCATAATTTATGGGAGCAAATTCTTAAACCTTTTTAATCCAGTTAATTTCTGCGTATGGACTCCACATTATTCTGGGGGAAAATGTATATTTTTAAGTATTTACAGACACATTCAGTGATAGTGTAATATAGGTAATTAGTTAGATAAACATCACAACCCTCTTTAAAATATAGAGCACTGAAAAGAGTGAAGATTTTACATTTCATGTGAATATCATGGCTTTGATTCAGTATTTTGTTTTTTCCAATATTGTTTGTATGTGTGTGTGTGGCAGGGGTTGGGTAAATCCTTGCCCCAAGATAAATATTTTTTAAATGTTTGAAAACATACTTTGAATAACAGTGTGTATTATGGGGAAAAAAGTCACAGAAGTATATTGGCTTGCACCCAGATAATTCAGTTTTATTTCAGCAGAAATTGTAGGGAAGGTACAGGAACTGTGATAAATCTCAGCAGTATGGAACCTCACCCACAATGTTACATAGGAAGACAGAGTGACA
The DNA here is from genome assembly GCA_004027875.1 of Aplodontia rufa. Classification (NCBI taxonomy): domain Eukaryota; kingdom Metazoa; phylum Chordata; class Mammalia; order Rodentia; family Aplodontiidae; genus Aplodontia; species Aplodontia rufa. The sequence continues at coordinate 76,654 of PVKS010002779.1, forward strand.
TAGAAAAGTGCCATCTGAGAGGAGAACATAACTATATTTTTTCATCTCTTCGATCCACTCAAAACAAAAGTAAATCAAATGAATTATGAAATAATTATGAAGTGTAATACAAGAAATATCCCATTGTGAATCACATGAGATTTTTCAATATTAAGTTTACAAAAATTTCAATTCTGAAAGGCTTTTGAAGTTCATCAAGTATGATTTCAGAATTTTTGAGAGTGGACAGCAAAGAGCCAGGACGTTTTACTCGGGGTCACTGTAGCACCTGTTCCTTTTAATCTGCTCTTCCACTGTCAGCTGTTCCGACTGGATCTCCTTGCTGGGGAACAAAAGTTGCCCTGCACATTTACGGCTCAGAGCGTCACAACTTGTGTTTCCATTACTGTGGGCTGTGCCCACTGCTTCACCATGCCAATGTTTAACATCCTTTCCAAATTCCCTTAAATACAAACATGGCGTATTTTCAAGTTGGTCTATAGAATCTATTAAATCACACTCAAATATGTTCTCATTTTTCTTGGAAAAAGCAGTGATTTTCACAGTGTTAGAAAAGAAAAAGTGTAAATTCTTGTGATGTGAATGATTACCTTTAATGTTTAAGAGATTTGCATCAGAAGAGACTATTGAACTTTTCCCCTTTGCTGTCAAGCGCCTCTGAAGGCCTGGGGTTGGAGCAGACGGCACAGGACTGCCAGCAGTCTCTCTGTCAGTCTGTTTCTGGAGAGCCAGTGCCAGTACATTCCTTGAATACATCTTTTCGGATTCAAATATCCCCAGTAACTCTGAGATTCTAGATGCGTTTTCTAACTTTTTAATTTGGTATTCACTTGCAGTGTCACTTGAAAGTGGTAATAGATTAGGAAATTCTAAAATAGATGTCTTCTGCCTGCCATTATTCAGAGATGAGACTGCTACATAATTGTTATTATTATTCTTATTCAAATTCTCTTTGTGATTTTCTGGCACCACCTCATCATCCGTGTTAGCAACCTGTAAAACTCCTCCACCGTCGGCTTCATTAGTTTCTCCATTTTTCTCCTTTTCAGTCCTCTGCACAATGACATTGTAGTTGCCATTAAGATCCGTTTCACTCTTTCTCTTATTCCTTGCTTCTTCAGCCTCTTTCAGCTTATCTTGCACATTCTTACCTCCTTCCTTCTCATCTTTTCTCGCTTCATACATTTTCATTTCTTTGATTCCTGTAACATCCTCTTTCTGACACGTACGGGTGGACTGCAGATACGGCTGCAGTAGAGAAAAGTTATTTTGTTCTTGTCCTTTATTTTCCAGGACATTAACATGTTCTATCAGCGATTCACTTCTAAATTCAGAGGATACGGAGGTGGTCACTTCAGGTGGCCATTTAGGCTTACTCATTTTGAGCTCTTCCTCGTGGGGGAAATTCTTCTTAGGCAGCTCCCTGGAAGGAGGCCAAATTATGTTTAATTTTCCTCTCTCCCCCAATTTTCTCAAGTCACCTCCTTGCCTTTCGCTGTTGCCAGCATCTAAATGTTTAGTGAGATCTCCAAGTATGAGGGTATTTGCTGCAGTCATTTTACATAAATTTGGTTCTTCGTTGGGAATAAAGTCCACTGAGTTGCTTTGATTTTTGCAATTCCATCGATCTTTATGTTGCTTGTGTCCAAAACCTTCATCATAATTTCCTTTAGATTTAAAGAGTTGTTTAAAGTGAGGTTTGCAGTATATTTGTCCATGAAGTGATGCATAATTTCCCAAACTGCCAAAAAGAAAAAAGAAACAATATCTTTATACTTACCATAAATTCATAAAAAATTAGAACATTGCTTATTTTAAAAGTGAATCAGAGACTTAGTAAAATTAATTTACTAGGAATAGAAATGACCCTATTAACTGAATGCAGAGCTATTAGATAATAGTTATCAGTAATATTCCCTCATGATATGTATCTTGCAGTACTTAGAATTTCATGATTTATGTCAGTTTTGGTGTATAAGAGGCATAATAGAATAATGCACATGCAGTTATTGAATGACAGTACTAAGCCTGTGTTAACCCAGTGATTTATGTGAGGGGTTACAGTTCTCAATAAATACTGAAGAGTAGACACACATGATGAATCAACTATGTGAACTTCCTTGGTAGCTGGATTTTGAATGAATTGGAAAGCATGCTGATGCCATTGTTTAAATCAAACCTCTTTATAGAGATGAACAAATAGGGTTTTTGATGAAATTAGAATTGAATTTAGTTTGAGGCAATAGCATAGTTTTGACTATCTCTGAATTTACACATAAAAGCAGTTACATAAACTAGATAGAAAATTTAAATTCATGGGTAACATTAAAACAAAAATAAGTGACAAATAAAATAGGGGCTTTGGCTAATCATCACTAATTGGGAGACTGGCACGATAGTCTCATCTATATGGGTGACAGCAAAGGGGGCAAGGAAGATGTCCCAAAGTCTGAAAAGATGAAACTGTAAAGTAACCAGGTGGTATTTCTTGGGAAATGTCACAGCTAATGACGGGATAGCAGCTGAAACTGTGAGGGGCTTTGCTCTTTCCCAAAGCCAGTGGCTACAAGGGCCTGTGGAATGAAGGACTGAAGAGACTAGTGAGCTGAATTCTCAACATTGACAACTAGGGTTCGCTTTTAGAACAGAACCCCAAACTGAGCAAGAAAATGGGCGAGAGGGATCAAAAATCAAAACTGAGCAGGATAATGAACAAAGATAGGAAAGTGAAGGTCTGGACAAGATGGGGGAGAGGAAAAAAGCCAGAAAAAAAATCCCAGGATCCTACCCAACTAGGAGTAGTGGTGTGAAAACAGAAAACTGACTGGATTTCATTTCCTTCTAAGGATGGGAAAATTAAGTTCTCACGAAAATGAACCAGAAAAATCCACTGGGGTAAATATTTTGCAGAAAATAAAATGGTAATAAGTTCTATATTATCCGTATAGACAACGAAACCATGTCATAAGAACATTCTCTAACATAGAAAAAAAACTAAAAATAGATAAAAATTTAATCTCGTATTTTAAAATGAGACATTAAGAATATGATAGAAGACATGCAAGAACAACAGCAATCAAAATTAGCAAAACTCGTAAATGATCTAAGAAGTCAAAAAATTAAAATGAATTTAAATTCATTTACGATAAAAGAAAAAAAGCTCAGCTATAAAATCTAAACTAAAATAAGACCAAATAAATACAGTAGAAAGTGAGTTGAGAAATGAGCGTAAGATGGTAAAACTTTCAATACTCAAAAAGAAATAAAGACAGATAAAAGTGGATTTCAGAGAAGGAGATAAATATTAAAGAAAGGAAAAAGATGCCAGTGTAGGACTGGAGGTGTAGTTTAGTGGTAGATCAGGTACCTAGCATGTGCGAGGCTCTGGGTTCAAACCCCAGCAATGAGAAAAAATAGCAAATGTATAGCTAATGAGAATTCTTTGAGAGGAAAGCTGAAAAAGTTCTCAAAAGTAACTTTCTTGATATGGAAAATATACAATGACATTTTGAAAGAGCACCCTGGGTAATTGACACTATTGGCCCCAAATGACCGATGCCAAGAATTATTCTAGTAAAATTGCTGAGCTTTAAATAAAAAGAAAAGCCCTTTGTATCTTAAAAAGAAGAAAATGTCCTATAAGGAACAGAAATTAGACTGTCATCAGACTATTCCAGCACTTTATGCTAGATAAAAAAATGAAGTAATACAGTTAAGATACTTGATGAAAGCAAATGTAAGCCAAAGATTTCAATTTCAACAAAACTGGCTTTCCACTGCAATGATCACAAATCACTATGAGTATATAAGAACTTAGGCAAACTGTGTCCATAAAACAAGCTTCAGTTATTAGAATAACTATAGAAACATCAGCATCAGGATTGCTGGTGGACTTCAATATCTTGCTACCTATAAGTCAAGACAAAGTGAGGGCAAATAGGGAAATAGTAGTGGCTTTGTGATCTGACGTTGAAGATGTAAACAACATTGTAAAAAATGGAGAATGGGTCAACGAGGAGATCAATTGTAATTTTTTAAATATTTGGAATAATGAAGTGGTATTACTAATATTTTTTCTTATTCTAAGCCTTCCATGCAAATGAATATGGGATATCTTAATTCTATTATCTTCCTTGTCTTTGAAAACCAGAAGTCATGATGTGGTAGTAAAGAAGAAGCTAAGTAGAAGAATGCAATTTTGAATTTCTTTTAGAAATATCACTATGAATTTATTATATATGGCATATGCAAATACCAGCCCTTTCCACTAAAAAGAGTTTAGAAACAATGACTAACTCACAGAATGAGCATCAGGATTGTTGTTCCAAAATGCCAGTTCTCACTAAAAGAAACCAAGGCTTGCAGAAATAACTAAATCCAGATCTGGGGCTGGACACTTACAAGATAGCATGTAATATCTCTAGCCATTTCAGATGAAGAAGTTCTCACAAATTCTGAGTTCAAGCACAGGGGTTCAGGAACAATTTAGGGTAAAATTTCAGCTTCAGTAATGATCATTTTTGTATTTTTTTGAATAATTCCATGATACCATTGAATAAATGATCAATATATTAATTGGTATATAAGAGGAAAGACTCGAATATATTCTCTTTCCTCCACCAGATGTTCCCCTGTGTAACTAAACAGCAGATGAGAGGAAGTATTTATTTAAAAAAGCATTTTAAAAAGTGAAAAAGAGGGCTGGAGTGGTGTCTTGGCAGTTACGGTGCTTGCTTGGCATGTGGAAGTACACATTCGAACCCCAGCACCACATGTACAACTATGTGTCAGAGCAACGAAAGCCATGTGAAAAATGCAATAAAAATCGATTCTCTCTGTCTCTCTCTCTCTCTCACTGTCCTTCTCTCTTTAAGAAAAAAAGTGAAAAAAAACAGTTTATAAGCATCAAATAATGAATGTAGGCATTACATCTTAAAGTTTGCTATGGTCAGAAAAGGAGAGGCGATTAGACATCATATGTTGCCTATGCTCTTGGCAACACTACGTACATTCTTGTATCAAATCTAAGCCTAATCCAGACTCTACATCCAGATGACAGTGTGGACGCACAGAAGCGGAGGACCATGTTGAACACCACCAGGAGTGTCGAATTCGGAGTTTCAGACTGGACAAGCCTACAGTTCGAACGTCATGGATTTTCATAAATAAATTCTTCAAGGGAGGAAAGGAATGAAGGGGAAACCTGTGCATTAAAAAAATACTTAAAAGTTATATTAAATTTATAAAAAGTGTACAAAGGTAAAGTAGTTTGCCTAGGAAAGCATGAAAAATTAAAGAGGGCTCTGTTTGCTTGTGGGAGAGAGCTAGGGAGTGAGCAGGTTGTATTCAGGATGGAGCACATGAAAGGGCCTACTATAGTGACTGGCAAAGCTGTATTTCTTGACTTTGGTAGTGATTACAAAGTGTTCCCTTTATAATTATTTATCGAACCATAGATTTATGTAAATGTTTGTATCTTTTTTGGCACATTTAAAATGTTAGCCATTAAATCAATATTTTTCAGTTTTTATGATGTCAACCTTTACTGGATATTGGGAAGGCAAACAAGCATTATACAACTGTTTTTTGGGAATAATATTAAATTATGGCAAGTATAGGGCAAGCACAGGAGATGTTGTGGCAGCTCATGGGCACCTTTCCTGACCTATCCATGAGGTCAAGGCAAGCTTCATCGATGATATGTAGTTCTGGTTGAGGTCTGAAGAATGAATGGATAATAACCTGGTACAAGCTAGAGGAGGGGGTGTTGGGAAATCCTGCACAAAGTGGAATGGATTTTGAGATCAGCTTGATGTGAGAGAAAAATAAAAATTTGGGGGAACCAAAACATATTCCGCCTTCATGAAAGAGTAATATTTAAATGGGAGTAGGGACAGGAGAGGTGTTAGAAAGAAGCAGGTACCAGATTCTGAATTGCTTTATAGTTGATATTTCAGTGTTAGATTTAGTTTCCTTTTTCTTTATTTTCTTTTTTAAAATCATGATATATTTTAAGCAGTGAAGTGACATTGGATTTGTATTTTAGGAAGACCATATACTACACAGTGGAGCATGTCATCAGGATAAGTTGATGGTGGAAAGAAATACTGGAGGTAGGAAGAATAGTTAGCAGGAAAGGGTGTTGGATTAGCCCTGGTGAGAGATGGCAAGAATTGCTGGGCAATGGGCGGCATTTGTGAGACTAGTAGTTGATGGTGGCTTGAATGTGGTAAATGAAGAAGAGGAAGGAATCAAAGATGATTTTGTTTATTGGCACAGAGTTAAAAAGAATGGCATACAGACTATACAGTCAAAAAAGGAATTTTGGTTGAGAAAAAAAGTGGGCCTTACTGAGAAATCATTGAGATAGCAGCATGTTAGGAATAGAAGAGAAATTTGGGCTAGTGATATAAATTTTAGAACCCTTAACCACATGGATGGATCAAAACTTAAGCCATGGGAATGGAAGTGATTTGCCAGGAATAATAGAAACAGTGATCAGAGCAAAATCCCATAACAGATTTCTGAAGAATTCTTAAAACACTGTTGATAGATGAAGAGTGAGTCACCTACATCTGTGACTGAGAAGGAGCATCTAGTAGTTTGGGGTAAAACTAATACTGAATACTGTGTTGTCATGGAAGCCAAGAATGCTTCAATGAGTGATTTTTGACATTGTCAATGAAAGTCAGGAAAGCTGTATTCTGAGAGATGCATATTAGATTCAACAAAATAAACTCCACTTGTGTCTCAAACTAAAGTCATAGCAAACATCACATTCATTTAACTGTATTAACGTCAAGAGTTTTGAAAAAAGAGTGCATTTTTAATGGTGTCAATAAGGTGCTTCTATTGCTACAGAGAAAAATCAAAAGTTTTTCTCTGACCTGTCACTAATATCAATCTAAATTCCATTTTTAAACTTATATAGTCTCACTTGAACATAAACAAACTCTAACCCATCACCTGGTTTGATATATGGAATTTTATTGGCACACAGCCAGGCCAATAAAATTACATCATACCATTTGTTCAGTTATCTATGGCTGCTCTTGCCTTCCAATAAAATTGAGTAGCATGAAAACAGAATGGCCTGCAAACTCAAAAGTATTTACCACCAGGCCTTTTACAGAAAAAGTTTCTGATTCCTGATCTAGAGTTTAGATCATAAAATATTAACTTAAAAATTCTGGTTTGCACAGTAAGTCTTGGTATTTCTTACCCGTGTGATTTCCAGGTTTGAACAAAAGAGTTCTTCTGAATTTTATTAGGATGGCAAAAATTCAAAAGGAATAAGGTCACAACCTACCTAAGCAAAACATAAGGATCATGAGCACATTACCCTTGGGTTGTGTTAACTGATGGCAGCAAGACACGGAAAAAGCTACCCTTCCTAGAGACATGAGTTGTGTTTGTCCTACTGGTTTGTTGAATGCCTGTGCCACAGACCCCAAAGCATTTTACCTCAGTTTACTGTTGCAATGATGGCATCGGAAGCAGGACTTATGAAAACTCTGCTTGTCTGCCACCAAGCACTCCATTGGATAAACTGTCTTTTGACAAAGAATACATATTTCCTTGTCTTGGAGCAGCAGCTTCTAAAAATAAAAATGTACAAAGGCTTAAATAGTATTACCTTCAATCAACTGTAGGAACATAACAAAACAAACAACAACATATTTATTGGCCATGCAGTTAAAGTGGAAAAGTATAAGACTTGTTTTTATGTTGCTTCTGAACATAATTTACTCTATCATTAGGTTAAGGTTTTGAAACAATGAATAACATTACTCAAATGCCTCCACTATACATACATGGTGCAAATTCTATTATTTGAACACACAAATGCAAGTAAAATGTGTTTATTTACTTTAGTATATTAGATGTGTGAGCAGTCATGGGAAGCCCTGAGAAAACTTATCATTGCAGAGAAGTGAACTTTCCATACATACAGAAGTTTACACCTAACTTGAACCAAAATTTTTATTTTATTTTATTATTTATGTGTGTGTGTGTGTGTGTGTGTGTGTGTGTGTGTGCATATGTGTGTATGTGTTTATGCATTACTGGGGATTGAACTTGAGGTGCACTTCCACTGAGCTATACTGCCAGCCCTTTTTATTTTTTATTTTGGTCTTTAATCTGTGAACAAAAGTTTCATTCATGTATTGCTTTTGATCCCCACCACAAACCTACGAGAGTAACTAAGCTTTCTTATTAGCTATATGTAAGAGCAAATATGCTCAAGCTCCTTTAAAACAATAAAAAAAATACACACTTTAGCACCTAGATGCTCAATCTGGGCTACTGAGAGGACTGCTTTGCCTACTTGGTCTAGTGGGGTTACATTTCTATATTTAACACAAGTTTCCTTATATTTACTGTGCTTTTGAGCTATATTAACAGGAACTGAGCATTTTAAATTAATTAGACAGCTTTGCTTAATTATGCCAGAAGCAAGCACACTAAGAAACCATATTAGCCTGATGAACTAGACACATATGTTGCAAATATGACAGAGGCATAATTATTAGTTTCAATGGTTTTTATTTTTAAGCTTGCTATTTCTTTTGGTCTGTCTAAATGAATGGACTACACTAATGATGTACATTAATTATGTCAAATCCTTTTATCATGAAACCTCATTAACTGTGGAAAGTAGGGAAATATAATGAAATGAGCTGTTTGTTCTCTGATGTTAAAAACTAGGTATTAGGTTCATGTGATTTAAATCTCCCTCCTGAATATAATCAATTTTTAAAAATGTATTGTTCATGCTCATCTCTGAATGAGGTCAATGGAGCTATCATTTGGAGTCTATTTTCATAAAGGTGAAAAAGCAGTTCTAGAAAAAATATGGCATCACAGAAAAGCTCTTTCTAATGCAATAACAATAATTAAATATATAAAAGGAAATTCCACACCTCCATTTTTATCAGAGTTATAGATCTATGAAATTCCTTAAAGTACATGAGAAGAATATAAGCTCTCCTGGGTCATTATCAGGTTACTTTGAATTCATTGGAAAGAGCACTTAAGTATGCTGTTAAATATATGCCAACATTAGCCCAAAGGATGTTATCTAATATAATCTAAAACAACTGGATGAAACAATAACTTTAAGTAAGAAATGTTAATAATGCATTGTTTTATAATTGACCACAACGTATAGTTATATAATTACTATCACAATAGTGATTATTATTATATCTGTGGCTTCATACAAAGCTGTATTTACGTTGACAAATATAGGTTTCAATAATTAGTATATCTGTTATTCTCACACAGGTGGATCATACTGCATTCTTTTGCAGAGAAAAACTAGTAAGAAGCAAACAGTAAGGAACACAGAAGCATCCAGGGGAAGCTGTTAGTTTCAGGTTATATTATTTGGTTATTTGCATATGCTCTTCTAACTGTAAATCATCTTGGCTTTGAAACCAGTGCCTTGAAAAAGGTTAATCTTCTTTCACACTTCCCAAGCGTATTTACCCCTTACAAATGCCGATCCCTCCTGGAAGGTGGACCTCGTTTCAGTTGCAGAAGCATCTGAGGTTGCATATCCCAGGCTTTGAAAAACTCTTTCACTCTCCTGCCATGTTTTTTGAAAATTCCTCCTGAGTTCTTCAGGTGAATCAGAAATGTCTAAAATATGGCCAGCAATCACATCTTCATAGGTTGGGGGGGCGTGCTTGAAGTCGAAGCCAGATTTGCCAGGTTTTGAGCTAAGTGAGGATGAATCTATCACCTTTGAACCCACGACTTGACTGTCAAATGCATCCATGCCTGAAAAATGCTCACTTACAGACTTTGACTCAGTGCATACTTTTGGTTGTTTGACAGGATTTTCTCCTTGGAACTCTCTGGGATGTTTGTAAGAAAAGTCAGTAAAATTAGTATTTCCTAAAGATGTCAGTCCAAATTCCTCCTTACAATATGTACGACTCTCTTGTTTTATGTTACGGTTTGCTTCTCCATTCACATAAACTCTTCTATCTGGCTTGGCTTCAAACACTGGGTCCTCTTCAAATTCCCTGAACCATCTGTTTATTTCATTTTCATGGCCATTCACAAAATTTTCAGCCATCCGCAGCGTTCGATTGGCTGCTTCGTATCTCTGCGCGCGCTCGGAGCGAGGTGCTTCCACCTTGCGGATGATCTGCACCGCATCGTAGCTTTCGGCGTCAGGCACGGTGCCATTGATGGAACTCACTCCGTCTTTATGAACGTACGTGGCCCTCTGCTCCACTGTCCTCACTTCCTCTTGAGCTTGCACGGACTCTCTGAAGGAACCACTGCCCACATGGCTTACGTGCACGGGTATTGTGATCGTGGGCGGAGAGCCCCTGTCGCGACTTTCTATCTTTATTTGTCGACGAAGTGTTGCTGGAGACCTGATGATTTCGGTCCTCTTCTCTACTATTGGAACCGGAGTTGCTGCAGGGCATGGGACAGTTCCTCTGGATAACTTCGCCGTCGTGTCTTTGAGTTTCACCAGTTGTTCAGAGCGACTCCTGGGTGGAGGAGAGGAGGTGTTTGCTGTGTGAACGCTCGGTGCTTGTGACATTGGCCCTCTTGGTGGGGGTTCCACACAACCGTCCTTTTGAGGGGACTGAGAAAACTCATCTTTAGTAGGGGTTCCTTTTCTTCGGGCAGTAGACTCAATTGTTATGAAAGTGGGTGATGGTGGGCGAGTTTTTAAAGAGGGGGGCGAGATCTTGCTGTCATCCAGCTTAATTTCCTCCTGGGTTTTTGCAAGATTATGAACAGCTGCTTCATGATGAGTTGCTTCTTGGTGGTGCACTATTTTTTCTTGTACAACTTTATTTTCTTTTTGTTCCATGTTTTCATTATAGCTGGCTTTAATTTTAGACATGTTTGAGGATGTTTCATTAAGACTAGTAGGCTTATTTCCTTGCATTCCTGTTTTGGAGTTTATCACGGCTGTTTGAATTATATTTTCACAGTACACAAGCATATCCTCTGCTTGAGCTTTAATTTGTGCTATTTCTTCTTTGACTTTTTCTAAATCATTCTCCATGGCAATGCGAACTCTGTGTTGTCTTTTTTCTTCACTTATCAGCCATACAGGAATAATATTTAACAGTGTCTGAAATGTTTTAAGGCTACTTTTATTTGGCTCTGCTTCAAACTGTTTTACTCTAGACAAAATCTGCTGTAGTTCTTCACGTTTCCTCAAGAATTCCAGTATGTTTACAGCACATTTTCCGTCATCTTGCTGGGATTGTTTCACAGAGGAAAATGAAGATTTGTTCTGTGTCATCTCTTGCTTTGAATCTTCAGTATGAGAGAAGACTTGCTTCTGTTGGACACCCTTGGCTCTGAGGCATTTTTTTTCCTGCAGACTATCACATGACTGGGACAAATTTTTATGTTCAACTGTACTTTTGGAAGTCTGTATTTGTGTTTGCTGAATACTCTGAGTCTGTGAATCACAATGTGCATCAACAGTCTTTTGTTGGACTGCCTTTGGCGCTGACTTATTACTAAAGTATTCTTGTTTTCCTTCAACTATCACTCTCTCTTCTTTTGGACTGATTATCACTTGCCCCCAATTTTTTTCTTCAGTCTCTAGAAGCTTCCCTCTCACAGGTTCCCTAAATTCTCTTTGTTTCTCAGGAACTGTCTTGAACTTACTTTCATGCTTTTTCTCTGCAGAATCCATAGGCACCTGAATTGTCACTCTTTTCTCCTTCTTAGGCAACTGGCAATGCTTTTCAGCCACAGATTGCTTCTTACTGTATTCTGTACATGCTTCAGTTTTCTCCATTTCCTGATACTGCTGTTTAGTACGGGTTTGAGCACCAACTTGAGATTGCTTTAGGTGACTTTCCTTGTTGGCCGCTTCATTCACTGTATGATCTACAGTAGGAAGCTTGATGGTTTTAACTTTGAAACTCGGGGAACCTGGTTTGCTTTGGGACAAGTGCAACTGCTCCAGGCACTTCTGTTGTGTTTGCTGTGTACTACATTCTTGGTAACTCTGGTTTATTTCATAAGTGGATTTAGATTGCGTAAAATCCCTGGAGCTCTGGAAAACTTCTTTTTTCATGCTAGTCTTGTCTTCTGAGGCTGCTTGAACATGCTGGAGTCCCTTGGCTGTGACTGTCACTGCTGATGCTGGTGAGAGCTGGTCATCAGAGCATGCTCCTTGAACCTGAGCATTACTTTGAGTGTTTGGGTTGGGTTGGACTACAGGGAGCTCTGAATCCATTGCAGTTTGGGAGACCTCCTTATTTATTTTTTGTAAGAGTGTTTCCTTTTCCAACTCTTTTATGACTTGATTTTGGCTTTCTGCTTTGATAATGTGGCAGCAAGACATCCCTTGCCTCTGTTTTTCAAGCTCCTCCCTCTGTTGCCTGTATTTTTCTTCAGCAATCATTAAAGGAGTCTTAAATTTTCTCATATAAGGTTTTGGACATTGTTGTCCTGAACCTGCTGGAAATGAGTGGGATTTTGTGAGCGGTGCCATCTGCTTTCTTGTGAGTGCTGAAGGTTCTGGAAGTGTCTGTGAGGGAGACTTTACAGAGTCAACAGACAGCTGCTTTCTTTCATCAAGGCTTTTTCTGAATGTGTTCTGCTCTGTCTCTGTGTGTTCAATGCTAGTTGCGGTCTCTACTCTTTTCTGATACTTCAAGGGAGCAGTTTTACATTCCATGTCTGACAGGGAACCTTCCAGTTCAACTTTTGGGAAAAGGTGATTCTTCTTATCTGCAATTCTCTTGGGAAATTTGGGCTTGGGTAATGTGGGAGGTGGTGATTTTCCTGTTACGATTTTAGACTGAGAATGAGCTTGCTGAGAGCTTGTGACTTCTTTTTGGGAATGCTGTTGTATGAATACCTCACTGTGCTTTTCTGGAACTGAGGAGGAAAGATGTGCTGGTTTTCCTGATGGCACTGAAGAGGGAAGTGGAAGGAACATTGGTAGACATTCTTTTTCAGATTTCTCATCTGCTGGTGGTGGAGGAAAAGGGAGGCCTGGGAAGCTTTCAAATTCAGCCCTTATCTTCTCTGTGGATAGTGAGGGAGGAAGCTCATTTTTTTCAGGCAATAGTATTAAAGGAGGTGGAGGAGGAAGAGGAAATTCAATTTCAGATGATGCATTGGAAGGTGGAGGAGGAGGTGGAGACGGAGGTGGAAGGGAACACTCACTTTCTTTGCCATCATTCTCAGAGTTAAAGTTGATTGGATTAAAGGATCTTTCCATTGCCATTTTTAAGTCTTTGGAAGTATTTGTCTTCATTAGAAAGTCCTGGGTTTCCAGATGAATGTCAGTTGCCTTGAATTTATTGTGACTTTTCTCCGAGGCCTTCACTTCTGTCATGTTGGATATGCCTTCATCTCCAGGCAAAGGCTGAAGGTTCATGCTATTTTTCTTTATGTCCTTAATAGAATACTGCATTTGTTGCTTTGACAGGGTTTGCTTCTGAAAGTCCCTTGCAACTTTATTCATTTCTCCAATTTGCATGTTGTCTGGAGGCTGGTTGGGACTGGGTGTGGAGCTTTGTGTCTCTGTTGGAATTTTAACATTTTCGGTCTTCTTAGGGCTCTGTGTGTGGGCCACCTTCGTCTTCTGGTGGTCGTTCTTCACTTCATGGGTTTGCATCTGTTGCTTCTCAAGAGTTCTCTCAGTTGATGGGGTGGGGTTGAGGACTTCATCCTTCTTGAGTTCGTGCACTGTCTCTGATTCTGTAGTTTTCAGGTTTTCCTTCATGGACACAGCGTAAGTTGACTGTCCGCTCATGTGCTTGTCACTCAGCTGCTGCTCTTCGGTGGTATCAGTCTGGACCCCCATTCTGCTGCCTGTTTCCAGCACATTTTTCGTAGCTTTGTGGTGTGAGTTAGATAGTCTTCTGAGGCTTTTCTCAAGAGCGTCATTGTTTTGTTCACGATCTATGACAATCTTTACCATGCCTTTTGGGGCCTTTGGGAGAGTAACTTCAGATCTTTCTTCTATTAAAGTCCCATGACGTGATTTGCTTGTCGTTGCACTGAGAGCATCTGCCCTCCCGTGCCAGCTGGCTGCTGGCTCAAATGCTCCTGGCCTTGGCTGAAGAAGACTTTTTTTGTCCCTCTGCAGAGCCATCTGATGAATCTCTGCTTCCTCCCTTTCTGAGGATCCTACCATCCCTGCTTGGACATCTTTTTTTATTATACTTTCTTTCTTTACTTCTTTGAAACCTCTTTGTGCTTCTTTCAAAGATCTCAATGATTTTTCTAGGTCATCTCGAATAAGCTCCTTTTTCAGGATTTCCGTCCTTGTGTTCGTAGCCTTTTCGAGACACTCAATAGCTTGCTCAATGTCACCATGGATGGCATGTGGCTGTTTAGATTCTTTCCATCGGTGGCTTGACTCCTGAAGTGATTTAAGGGTAGATAGCATGTCACCTTTTACAATGTCTTCTGTTTTAGCCGCAGATTTCTGATTGATGGCCTGGCTGAGGGAATTCAGGTTTGATTTCAAATCACCTTTTACAATCTCTTCTTTGGGTATCTCATAAGATGAACTCTGAGGCTCTGCCATAAACATTTTCACCTTGTTGTGCACAGCTCCTGGGATGATGTCGGTTTCGCTGACTGTGCGTTCAACCTGAGATTGCCTTCGCTTTAGTAACAGTTTTGTGCCCTCAACATCACCACCGATGATTTCCTCCTCTCCTGGTTTCTCAGCTGTTAGTGTTCCATCAGACTCCATCTGCAGCTGTTTGAGATAATCCAAAGCTCCAGTTTCTATGCATGTTGTGAAAAATTGGACATTTCCCCTCTCAGAGGCATCAATTTTAGCCCTTTCAGGTATTTTACTGTTTGATGAGGAGGACAATAGATTATGAATGGTACGTCTCACATCACCTCCAGTGACTTCCTCACGCTCAATTGTGTCTCCAGCATTTTCATGAAGAAGACAATAGATGGTCATGTTGACATCTCCTCTTTCATCCTCCTGAATTACGATGCCTTTCTTTGCAGATCTTTCCTCAGACAACAGGTTTTTTATTGCTTGTTGTATATCACCTCTCACTATCTCTTCCTTTTCGGCATGAAATTCACTTGATCTGTTTAATAACTGAGTTTTAGTGAAATTGACATTTCCCTTCTCCTCTTCACTAATCCAGATCTCTCTTTTTGTGTGGTCCCTTTTGGAAAGTAAGTTCATCATTATGCTTCTGAGATCCACCCTGATAATTTCTTCTTTCTGTATCTCAGGAGATGATTGGTTCATTAGTTTGTATTTTGCCATCCGGACATCGCCGACTTCATCAGCCTCGATGATAATTCCAGGAGCCTCAATAACTTTTTGGGAGTGGAGATCTCGTAAGGTTTCTTTAATGCTCTTACCAGTGATTTCTACCTTTTCTACTCTATTTTCATTAAATTCGTGAAGAGGTGTTGTTTCAAAGAGCCATGTAGTTGTCTTGACATCAGAAGGAGGGATTTCTTCTTTGGTAATTTTGATGGAGCTTTCATCTCCCTCCTTAATAGAATCCAAAGTTTGATTTTCAAACAGCCACACTGCCTGCTTAACGTCACCTTTCTGTACATCTTCTTGGGTGACTGTCTTGATATTTTCATATTCTGACCCTTCTCTTAACTCATCCATTGTGTGAGTTTCAAATAGCCAAGTGGATGTTTTAACGTTGCCTTTCTGTATTTCATTGATGCTTACTGTTCTTCTGTAATTACTCTTATCAAAATTTTCAGACTCAAAGAACTGCTTGCTTGTCTTCACATTGCCACCTTGAATGTCGTCGACAGTGGGCACAACATGATGTGGTTCTTCTGAAATCTGATCCAGTGCCTGGGTCTCAAATCTGTATCTGACAGAACTAACATCTCCCTTGTGAATGTCTTCTTGTGTGACAGATTTAATCACATACACGGTTTGTGATTCATTAATTGAATCTAATGGTTTTGTTTCAAAGAGCCACCTTGTTCCTCGTACATCTCCATGAATTACTTCTTCCTTTTTAACTGTTGTCACTTCATGGTAATAACCTTCTCGATCCTGAATTGCATAGAGTGGCTGGGTTTCAAAGAGCATTCTGTAGCTTTTTACATCACCCTTCATTACTTCTTCAGTCCTTGTCGTCTGGGTGCTGATATAGTCAGATTCTTCTTTAATCTCATCTAAAGAAAAAGTCTCAAAAACAAAGCACCGTTTTCTTACATCTCCACCTTGTATGTCTGTCACTGTCTTAACTGATCCATCACCTTCTTGGCTTTCTTTTATCATATCAATGGGTTGGTTTTCAAATAGCCACCTACAGTTTAAAACATTGCCTTTCTGAATATCCTCAGTTTTTAGGCTTTTGATCTTTTTCAAAACTTCCTCTGAACTGGAACTTATAGAATCTAAGGGTTGATTTTCAAATTTATACCTCATGCTGGAGACATCCCCAGCTTGGATCTCCATTTCTACAGCCTTGGTTTCCTTGCCCTCCTCCCCTTGTATGCTGTCCAGATTTTCTGTCTCAAAAAGAAAACATGCTGTACGAACATCTCCCCCTTGGATCTCCTCCTGTTTCACAGTTTGTAATTTGACTATTGTTTCAGAGTCATCTCTTATGGTATCAAGTGGCTTGGTTTCAAAGAGCCAAGTACAGGTTTTGACATCTCCCTTGTGAATTTCTTCACTGTCAGTCATTACTGAAACCTTTTCATAAAGAGACTCCATTGGCTGGGTTTCAAATAGCCATTTACAGGTTTTTACATCACCTTTGACAATACCTGTAGTTTGTCCAGTTTTACGTTCTGTTTCTTCCACATTACTGAAATATTTAATTGAATCAAGAGGTTGGGTTTCAAACAACCATTTAGCCGATTTCACATTTCCAGTCTGTATTTCTTGAGCTGATATTCCTCTAATTATCTGAAATTTATGAAGGCTTTCATCGAACTGGTCAATTGGCCTTGTTTCAAAAAGCCATCTACAGCTTCTTACATCACCTCGGAGGATTTCTTCTTGCTGGACTGTTTTTACTTGATGGTATTTTCCAAGGTGGTCTTGAATAGCATACAATGGTGTTGTCTCAAAAAGAGATTTATTTAACTCCACAGCACCTCTTGTGACTCCTTCTACTTCTATTTTATGTGATGCATCAAATTTGATTAGATTGTTTGATTCAAAGATGTGCTTGTAATTGCTGACATCTCCTCTGTCAACTTCTTCAAGTTTCACTGTTTGTGTGTACTCTTTTTTACCTTCTCTTATCTCTTCCAGAGGTTGGGTTTCAAAAATCCATTTTTGGTGCCTGACATCACCTTTTTCTTCTTCAGAGGCAGTGATTTTTTGAAGCTTCCCAACATCAGGACTATCTTTTAACGCCTCCATCGGAAGTGTTTCAAATAGGTGCTTGGTGGTTTGTACATCACCCCCTATTATCTCCTCAGGCAATACAGGACCTGCATCAGGAGCTTCTTTTAGAAGGTCCAGTGGCTGTGTTTCAAACATCCAACACTTTTTGGATACATTTGTGCCTATTACTGTTTCCTTTTCAATGATGACTTCTTCTGACTCTTCCTTAATTTTTTCCAAAGGTTGGGTTTCAAATAACCACTTCGCCCTACTCACTCCACCTTTGACATTTTCTTCCATGGATATTCCTCGTACAACTTTAATTTCTGTGATATCCTTGTTAATTGTGTCTAAGGGCTGTGTTTCAAACATCCAACGTGCGGTTCTTACATCCCCCTTTTCTACATCTTCTCTGTGAACAGTTTTAATTTCTAGCATTTGACCTAAACCATCTCTAATAACATATAATGGTTGAGTTTCAAAACATTTTATGCTTCTCTTAACATTTCCCTTAATTTCTTTGAGCTCAGACCTGAATTGCAATAAGTTAGCCTCATCCACTGAATGAAGCTGTCCAAGTTGATCCAGATGTTGAGTTTCAAACATGTATCTCACAGTCCTGACGTCTCCCCCAGTTATGTCTTTGATAACAGCTAATGTCGATTCTTCTTGATTTTGATGTATTTTGTTCATTGAGTCCAGTGGCCTTGTTTCAAACATCCACCGGGCTGTGCGAACATCTCCTCTGGCTAGCTCAGGCACTTTCTTAGCATTTGCGTCAGTGATAGAAGAATGAACCCCCAGTGTATCCAAGGGTTGGGTTTCAAACATCCATGTAGTATACTTGACATCACCACCAGCAATGATTTCTTGATCAGCAACACCCTTGGAAGTGTTACCTCCATCTGGAGAACAATGTTTGATAGAATCTAATGGCTGATTCTCAAAGATCCATCTTCTGGACTGCACCTCCCCTTTCAGAATTTCGTCCCATTCCAAGTACTCCCTTTCTGAGTTCAGATCTTTCAGAGAACTGTCATTTGTATTTTCTAAAACATACCGAGCATGTTGTACATCTGCTAAAACTGAGCTCCCTGAGTTTATTTGACTAGATACAATCTCAGAGACCTCACTGATATAATCTTTTTCTAAATTTTTTCTTAACTCAGGATGGATGTGCTTATATAAGCGGTTTAATTCATACAAATTTCTTTGCTTGGAATATAAATCTTTGGGGATTGGTAGTCTCTTAGGAGGGCTGGGGAATTCAGGGGACTGGGAAAATGCTGTCACTTCTCCGGTTGTGTGAAGTACATCAGGTGGTGGAGGAGGAAATTCTTCCATCATTCCTGAAGGAATGGCATTAATTTGTGCCAGAGCTGAGGAAGTGATACTGTGATCACTATATCTTGAAGCAGATATTTTCTTTCTCTGGCTAGTTGAAGTGAAAGAAGAGGAAGAGGAACCCACAGCTGACGATGGCTTTATAGTGTCTTCATATTCATGCTCAATCTTTAGGAGAGAGAAAAACCAATGCTTATAAAGCGTAGCAATGGAGGCTCTCTGGGTGCTTCCTTCACCCATCTACAGCAAGGACTCTGCTGTGACATCTTCACTGGGAAGAACAGGTGATCTACTCCACTTAAAAATCTCCTTAGGAGTGATATTTGGTGATTGTTCCTATCTTTCATTGAGTATGCTTTTACTTAAAAGCTTTATGCCCCACCCAATGCATCATTGACAAAGTATTTTAATAATTTACACATACTCTTGATTTTTAACCTTTACTAAATATGCTATGTAAAGTAATCTACAGGGGAATAGTAAAGTCTTGAAGTACTTTTGAGAGTTGTTTTGTTTTCCCTGGAATTTTAAACAGAACAGAGTAAGTATCTGACATTTAAAATTGACTTAATTACTTTATCTTCCGGTAGTTACAGACTTCAGAGCATACACAGTTTTTCTTCCCTCATTTGCTCTTGTGGGAAAAGGTTTACTCTGCCTCTTCTCTTGCTCACATCGATATTCTCATTATGGGACAGAATATGTGCTAGTTCAAGATTTTTTGTTGTTCTTGAAAAAAACCCTCAAATATCCAAAAACTTAAAATTTTTATGCAGTTAAATCTGATTTTACACTTAATGTTTTTCTATGTAGAGAAATTATCTTACCTTCATCTGTTTGGCTGCGGTTGTTGTCTCTTTGTCAGAATAAAGGACATTTTCCTGAGCAGATTTTTCAAATTGCTCTTTTAGAAACTTAGTAGATACCTTAGGAACTTCATCATCCTCAGGTGTATCAATAACTACAAACACACAAGAACAGCAGGAATGTTATATAAGGAATGCAATGATGTTTGAGATGAAATTATAATGCTATATATGGGAAACATCACAATATAAAATAAAAAGACTCAAGGGTTACATTTGTGCATATGGCATTGGTTCATAAGGTAATTTAGGAATATAGCAAGAAATATAGGAAGAAAATATAGGGGGAAATGTTGATTATAACTGGAAGGGAATATTTTCCAAATATTATGCAAGAATGTTCTACTTCTCAGGAAAAAATAATAAAAGTAATAAAACAAAAGAAGGAAGAGTAGAAGATTTCTTAAGCTGTAAGATGTAAGACCAAAATAAAGATATAGTAAGGCACTCAAGTAATGTTTTTGTCACAATGGATTCAATTTTCACTTCCATCTCTTCAGGGTTATAAAACTCTTTCTCCTTGTATAAGCTGAACAAAGATACCTTGTTTTCTACAAACCTGTAAGTGTAATCTTCTATTTGTAGATTATAGAACTAGATTTAGCGGTGCTTAAATCTTTCATTAAAATTAGCATAATCTAGGTAATTATCTTATCAGGCAGTTTGATAAGCAACACATTTTATTATAGGTCCTTCAGGCAAAAAGGAATTCAGAAGTGGCTGCCTTGCCACCTTTTGGACTTTAGGATGAACATCATAGGGTTAATGAACAGGAGACTATTTTAGAAACATACTACATCTATTACCACAGGCAAAATCTAATTATATGTATAAACTCTACTCTGCCCTTTTTGGGACTATGAGTCATAGTTGCTAAAGTCACTTAGTGGGAGAACTGGGCTCTGGAAGTTCTCCATTGAAACACACACATACTAATGAGAGAAAGATAAACTGGGGCCAAAAATAACAGGCTCTTCTTACCTGTTTCTTGAACATATTGATGGAACTGAGAAGCTTGGTTTAGTTCTTCAGTGTGTTTTTCAAGATGAGACACCTGTGTTTAAAGATGATTTTTACAAAGTAATTGTTTTTAAGAAATTAGTGATTTAAATACTACAAATAATATCCTTCATTTTAGTGATTTTTCATATAAACTTCAGAATACATTGAGTGATGCTTATTAAGCATGTATAATTTATTTTAATAAACGACTTAAAACAGAACATATTTGAATTGACACTAAAGTGGAATCATATTTTGAGGGTCCCTGTTTTATTTTTAAAATAATTTCAACTAGAAAATAGGGAAAGAGACATATATGTTATATTTAATACTAAATACACAAAGAAAAATAAAGAAAACCTTAGAACAAAAATTAAAAAGTCAGAACTTGCACTTAGTTTTGGAAACTGGAAGGTATTATTTCTCTAAGCCGTTACCGTTTCTGTTTGGAGAACATCACTCCCATGTGCTTTGGAATATTCTTGATCATCTTTTTTCGTTTCCTGAGTGCTGTGGATTATCTCCTAAAATTAAGCAAACAAACAAAGAAATAGACAAAGCCTTAAGAAAAGTCTGAACATTTAAACTATTTTGTTAATGCAATTTCATTGACAGAAAATTCTAAAAAAAAAAATGAAGCTTTTAAGTTTGCTTGGCTGCTATAATAAAGCACTAAAAATTTAGTTTAAAATTACACAATGTTATTATTTTTTACTTCTACGTTCAAAATTTCTGACAGATGTCAGGGGGTATGCATTGCTTTCTCTTTTATCAGGCTGAGGCCTTCTCCCTCTGCCACCTGTCTGATACTCTCTTCCACTTTTAAGGCAGTTTGTGATTACATTGGACCAACTTGAATAATCAAGGATTATATCTCTGTCATAACATCAGTTAATTAGCAGTTTCATTTCTTCTGCAACCTTAATTTCCTTTTGCAAAATAGTTTAATATATTCACATATTCTGAGGATTAGGACACAGATCACAAGTGTTAATGGTGCATTTTGTATTCAGAATGATGAAGATGGACTTCAAAAAGAAAATGTAAATTCTTGTTGAAAAATAAAAATATTTCAATGCTCATAGGCATATTTTCATGTATCAAAAACATCTGGTCCTCAGTTTGGCCATCCAATATGATGATACATTCAGAGTTCAATTTAGAAATAACCACTAAATATAAACAATACACACAGGCCATATTATGATAGTGTGTATCTCCTTATCTTTGTACATGAGCTCCTTTTGATTTTAGTTAAATTAAAAAAGGTGACTGACTGAATTGGAAACCTAGAGCTCCTGATAACTTTGGTGATCCAGCCTTGCTTTCATTACGTATTATTCTGACACAAGTATAATATTGATTGATATGACAAAGTACTTAGCACACTAGTAGAAATCCTAATATCAAAAAATAAGAATATGGACACGTTTTTTCTCTATAAGGACCCATGTATTTTGACTTAAAATTTTACTTTTATCTTGATATCTAACTGATGAATACATACTATTTTTAACATCTGATTTTTAAAATTTTGTATTAGTAAATAATAGCCTAGTGAGCAGATATACTATCATTATTAATTAAATAAGATTTCTAAAGTGTTTTTTTGCAGTGAGTTAAATAGTTTTAAACTAACAAATTTTTATCCCTTAAACCAAGAATAACTGTACAATTAATTAATGAGATTGGTCCTTTTCTTGCTAGTGAAATTAGAGTGCATGGCTTTTTTTTCCCAAGGGTGTTTGGAATACAAGGTTAAGGGTCTGACTAACCAAGGAGCTTTGGTTCTTTATTTAGAGATGTATAGAATCTAGTTTTATTGCACTTCTTTAGGAAGGAGAATAAATGAACATAAGTTGAGACAATCCACAAAAGTTCTATAAGCAAATAAAGTAAAATTATGGGCTTACATGTTAAAATTTAGTTTATATCTCATTAAATTGAAGTTTACAAAACTTTAATTTCCTGAACAGAATGGTTTCCTAGGCCTAATTATTGTTCTACATATTTCAAATTATATTTGACAATATGTTTGGCATGCAACTTGTGCTAAGGAAAAGTTCACACAATGAATGAATGAATGAAATAGTGAATTTCCATTAGTAAATTAATTACATTAAAACTGTTATTTTCTAGGAGTGGTCTAGAATCTGGAGATGGATATTAAACAAAGTGCTTTACTTTTTCAAGAAGGAGTGTAGATAGAAAATAAGTAATCAATATTCTTTCCTTTAAATTAAAAGGATCAGAATCCCATATAATATGATGTGTTACAAAATCAAGCTTTACTTAATGGTGTTAATACTGTGCTGGAGGGAACAATAATAATCATTGGATAAGGCAGATAGAAAATAATGCATGTGTATAAAAGACAACTCTTTACAACAGTGACAAATGTGTCTGTCTACAGAGACAGGGCATAAATATTCCATGACTTTCTTATGTGCACACTGAGGAGTTGGAAGTGCTTCACAGACAGTGAAGCAGCAAAGGAGAGTGAAAACCTGACCAGAGCAAAGGTCTCTGCTGAGGGGCACTACGGTCACTTCCATTGAGGCGTGTCTCTGCCCAGAGGTCTACATGCCAACTGTGTCCTAATGATAGCCTGTAAATGACCCGCACAGTCATTTTAAATTTTGAATCAGTTAACACCTTCAATATTTCTTCCTGCTCTTGAAAACTCTGAAGATCTGACATGTCTAGGTTCATATTCCAACACAGCTGGCTTTTTTGGTTGGGGCATATACTTTTTAGGCTACCATCCCTATCAATTCCTAATATTTAACACCAAAACCTTTTCCTATACACACATAAATTTTAGTTTCTAATACCTTCCACTGAGAAAGTAGAGTTGTCATACTGAGAAAGTAGAGTTAAGTGACATGGACCTATGTGTGGAGGAAAAAAATGCAAAATATTCTGAGTACAACAACTGTAAGGAAATATATTTTTGTCATATATTTCAAAATTTATCATTTTGTGGAACAAACACTTTATAGTGTGTATCTCTTCAAGTGAAAACAATCCATGCCTATCATCTCTAAATATATTTCTTGTAGGGAATGGCAAAACATGAGCAGTAGAAACATACATAAATTTTGTTTATAGCTGCGAGCTTCTACTTCAGCATTTATGTGCTATTACTAAATAGAACTGTAATTGCTATGCTAGTTTGGTATGTTAGCATCACTGCATCAATTTTACTACCCCCTGGTTGCTGTAACTTACATACAATCTGTCTTAAAATATTCCAAGATTTTGTTTTCAACATTTATTCTGTTTCCCATTTTATAACTACTTTAATTTGGATTTTACATCTGAGTTGATTTCTTCCCAATTTTTGGTGTCTATAGAGTGTAGAGTTAGGTAAAAGAATGAATTATTTTAATGCTAAGGCAGAAATCAAATTACACAAATAAAATGTAATAAAGAATTCTAGTCAGAACACCATACATAAAGTCACATGAAATGATTCATGAAATTGGTTGCTGAAAATTAATTCAAATATAGACAGGCAAGAGACAAAAATGCTATTTTGTTCATAGGTGGATTAACCAGTAACCAGGATTCAAGGACTAGTACTAACTCCTTCCTTTACTAGGTGCATTATAATCTCAGATAAATCACTAAATCACACTTAAACCCAGTTTTTTCATTTCAAGGGGCTACTAAAGGAAAGAAAAGAAATAATATATATGCTCTAACTTTGAAGTGTAAAAGAGAAATTGTAATGTAATCACAAAATAACACTATAATTCTTGCATAGTTTACATCAATCTGATGTCTGCTCGAATATTAGCCAAGTATATAACAAAAATCTATTGTTGAGATACATATCTTCTAAAGAGCTTTTTCCAGCAGAGAAAGTAATTCACATTCTGTCTACCCATCTTGTCACTGTTGTTAAGACATTGTAAATTTTAACCAATAAAAATGAGAACTCATTTGAACATAATGAGTGAGAAAAAAATACATTTTTTATGGTGGTTCATAATGATTCTTGGAAATATAACCAATAGAAAAACCATGAGGAAAGAGTGGAAAAATACTAGATATCTATCTGTCTCTCCAGAATGGAAAAACCATAAAGTCATGCTCAATGCCAGTTATTCAACAGTATTATAAATAATTACTCTCATTTTAAATAAAACTAGAAAGGGTTATGATGTATTATCATTATTTGCATCATTGTGCAAGGCAGACCTAAAATACAAAAACATGCTAATTATTACAGCCAAAATGGCAATGGATTCAAGGTTTGAAATGGTAATTAGTTCTTTTAAGTGATGAGTATAAAAATGTGTGGTTGATATATTTTTCTTTTCTTGATTTGCATATATACTAATTGAGATGTGTTTTCTTTTGCTCAAGTTTTCTATTTTGTTGGAAAACTCTACACTAAAAATTATTAATATATTCCATCTTACATCCCTTACTTTTGTGCTTGAGTTTTTCACATTTACTACACACTTTCAAAAGCTTGGCTCAAAAATTATTTTCTCTTTGAAAAATTCCCTGACTTTTCTCTACAGGGTTAGCTGTTTCTGCATCTTATTTTTTATTTCTCTTTCTATGACTGCCAGTACACATTTCTGGTATTTACCTCTCACGTTTAACAGTCTCTTCTAATATGACCCTCTCCTTTAACTGGACTGTTAGTTTCACACTCATCCTCACATCCCAATGCTTAGCTTCTCTGTACATAGGAGATTGAATTAAAATGTCAAGAAGTGAATGCATAGGAAACTTGTCAATTTTTCCTCTGAGAGTGTGAAAATTTATGGTTTTATTTATCTTGCTTAAAATTTGAGATTCTGGATTTTTCCCCAGTCTTATGATTATTTTTCAGCATTTTGGCTTACAGTTTTGATACTGAATATTTTCATAATTGGTAGGTGAAAGTACTAAAGCTGATGTGTAAAACAATAGTAATCAATCACTTTACAGAGTGCACTCAAAAAGAGTGTTTGGTAATGGTTCCGTTATCAGAACATCTATGGAAAAACATGGGCACTGCAATGATGCAGGAGAAGGATATGCTAAGAAAACAATACACAGAGACAACAGGCATACACAAAGGTAAAGAACCTTGTGCAATGAGAAAACACATAATTAACCAGCCTTTAAACAAGTGATAAGCTAATTGTATTTCCTTTCTTTAGTGAATTGTTATTATTCATCTAGTTGAATCAAATATAAATAGTAACAGAATGCATTGGGCAGATGTCAAAAACTAAGTTGAGATATTTATGATTTCAATGAAAAGCAAAGGTTTATCTTCATTTAAATTTGTACAAATGGACCCGGAATAGCTAAAGCAATCTTGAGCCATGAGAGCAATGTTGGTGGCATCACGATACTTGATCTCAAATTAGACTCAATGTCATAGTAACAAAAACAGCATAGTATTGGAATAAAAAACAGGCATGGAGATTAATGGAATGGAATAGATGACACACAGACAAATCCACATAGATACAATCATCTGATTCTTGATAAAAGTACCAAAGCATATACTGGGGGAAAGATAGCTTTTAAAACAAATGTTGCTGGGGAAAAATGGATAACCATATGTAGAAGAACGAAACTAGATCCCTATCTCTCAGACTGCATAAAAAGCAACTCAAGTGGGATCAAAGAACTAGGAATTAGGGTTTGATCAGAAACACTGCAATTGCTTGAAGAGAATAGAGAGTCAACATGCCAACACATTGGCACAGGCACTGAGTTCCTTATTAAGACTCCTAACAATGAAGAAATAAAATCAAGGACCAATAAGGGGGATGGACTGAAGTTAAAAAACTCCTGCATAGCAATGGAAATAATTAAGAGCATGAAAAGAGAGACTACACAATAGGAAAAAAACCTTTGCCAGCTACTCTTCCAACAGAGAATTAATATCAGTGATACAAAAAGATCTCAAGAAACTTACCACCAAAACTCCTGAATAATCCAATCAATAAATGGACAAATAAACTAAACAGATATTTCTCAAAAGAAGAAATGTAGTTGGCCAACTAATATTGAAAAATATTCAACATCCTTAGCAATGAGGGAGATGCAAATCAAAATTACACTGAGATTTCACCTCACTCCTGTTAGAAAAGCAATAATTAAGACGACAAATATTGATAAGTTCTGGTGAGGATGTGGGGAAAAAGATAGACTCAGACATTGTTGGTGGAACTGCAAATTAGTACAACCACTTTGAAAAGCAGTTTGAAGATTCCTCAGAAGACTAGGAATGGGAATCTCCATATGACCCAGATATTCCACTCCTTTGTATTTACCCAAGCATACTATAAAATCAGCATATTATAGTGGTGTATGCACCAATGTTTATACCGGTGCAATCCAAAATAGGCACAATATAGAACCATCCTAAATACCTGCCAATAGGAAAATGGATAAAGAAAATGTTGAATATGTACTCAATAGAGTTCTACTTAGTCATAAGAAGAATTAAATTATGTCATTTGCTAGTAAATGGGGAGAACTGGAGAACACCATGCTAAGTGAAACAAGCCAGACTTAGAAAAATCAAGGGTTGAATGTTATCTCTCAAATGCAGAATTTAGAGAGAAATAAAGAATTTTTAAAAAAGGTGGATCTTACAAAAAACAAGAGAGAACAGTGGAATAAAGAAAAGGTATTGAGAGGATAGGGGAGAGGAAGGGAGGGAAAAGGGAAGTACTGGGAATTGAAATGATGCATTATGCTGAATGTATTTATACTGTATAAATTTATACTATAGCTATAATGTATTATAGCTATAATGCATAATGCACCAATAAAATAATTTACAAAACATTAAAGGCAAAGGAGAGTCAAGGAAAGTTTAAGTTCTAATTGTTTGTATGATAATATGCTCACAACTTAAGCCTCTGCTTATTACTTGATTCAATAGCAGTTCTGTCTAAGGTTTTGGGAGTGCACTAGCTGGATTATTGGATTAGTGATGCAAAATATCCAAAGCAATTTAAAGTAGTGACTCATTGCTTTGAGAACACTACATCCTTAAATAAGAGTGACCTATGTAGATTGATCTATGCGTTTAGTTCTTTAACCAACAGTCATTGAAGATTGGTGATTCTCATGCATTATATTAAGTATTGCCAATATTTTTTAATAAGTGAACCTATCTTCATCTATCTCTACATCTGTTACATGTAATATTATGCATATGCAAATATATTTAATGGCATGAAAAGGTTCAGTTAGATTGATATTCCCTTGAGACATGAATTCTAAACATATGTACTTGCATGAACTATGAAAGTTTATTGCCTAAGTTTTTCAGAGAATTATTATTCAATTAATTTCATCTCTTTTATGACTAATTCCCTGAAAATTGAGATTTGGTTATATTTAACTATAAAGAGCAAATGTCATTTTTAATAAAATGTACTTAGTTTATGTTTTAGTCAGCTTTTTCACTGCTCACAAGAACAATTTTAGAGGAGGCAAAGTTCATTTGGTGCTCATAGTTTCAGAGGTCTCAGACCACAGATGGTCAACTCCAGCTCTGGGCTGGATGTGAGGCAGAACATCAATGTGGAAGGGTGTGGAGGAAGAAAGACAATCAGGAAGCAGAGAAAGCATTCTTCACAAGGGACAACATATATATCCCAAGGACACTCCCCCAGTGCTCCACCTCCGCCAGCCTCACCCTATCTGCCTACGGTTACCACCCAGTTAATGCCTCTCTGTGGATAAATGCACTGATTAAGGTAAGCTCTCATAACACACTGATTTCACCTCTGAATGTTCTAGTATTTTCTCACACATGAGCTTTTGGGAGATGATTCATTTCTAAATCATAACAGTTAAAAGTAAAATTGTTTACCTTCCAGAAGAGAGACTTGTATAGAAGCAAGCCGGCCCTAATGGTTAGAACCCTGAGTGTCCATTTCCTATCCTAAAGTACTATTTATGGAACTGTATCCCAGAGTTGAAACAGCAAGATTCACAAAAATAACACATAAGAGATGTGCTGTCAATTAGTTACATGAATAGCACTGCTTCTTTGACAAATGAAAATAGAAGCTTACATGAAAACATTCAGTTTGCAACAAAAAGAGATATCTTCTTGAAGTTTTATGTAAATGTATGTTAAAGGTATATATATATATATATATACACGTACATATAAATATACATGGATATATAGAAAAATATAAATAAATATGGATATACATATAGAATATATATATATACTTTCAATATATACTTTCTTTTTTGTTTTTTCACTTTATTTATTTACTATTGGTGCATTATATTTGTGCATAATGATGAAATTTGTTGTCACATACTTATAGATGCACACAATACAGCAATGTAATTTGATCAATTCCCTCCTCTAGTTCTCCCCCACTTTCCTCTTCCCTTCCCTGGGTCCCTTTCCTCTACTTTCAATCCTTAATAAACATGAAGCATCTTAAAATCAAAGAAGAACTAGGATCTAAATATAAAAGTGCATAAAAGTACAAGAAATGGAAGCAACCCTTAAAGAGAAGTAAAATTAAAGATAAAAAATTTGAATAAGAATGAAAATATTCTGAAGAAAAAGACAGCCAGAGGTAACATGTATCTTACGTTAGGACAGACCAAGGTAGGGAAGGGAGGCATCTGCCTCCTTCAGCACTAGCCAGTTCACTGCTAAGTCACGTCTGTGCCACCTGAGGCTGTTTACATGCCCCTTGAGCCAGCACCTTCTTTGCCCTATAGCTACTGACCCTTTGAAGTCCTCAGATGATTAATGTGGACTGTTTTAGTAGTCTGTTAATTTATCTTCTCCCATTTAACCTTAAGTTCCTTTATATCATGCTATAGAATCAGAATAATTTTTCTTAAAGTCATATCTATTTATCTTAGTTTTCTATTTCTTCAATGGTCTTGATCTCCTGAGAATGAGGTAAAAATTCTTTCGTATACACATTTCTCTCTTATCTGACCTTCGCCTACATCTCCACCTTCATGCTTTAATTAATCCTCACTATATTCACAAATATCTCATGCTAGTTTACCTTTGGCACCACTTGTCTGTTTGCCTAGAATATATTCTGTATGCCTGAAAAATTATTTTCAATTTCAGCAGAAGTATTCTCTGCCCTCAGATATCCTTCTTGACCATCTTTCAACTAGACTAAAGTTTATTACAATGTACATGTTTCCCAAGGAGCCTTATTTATATTTTCTATCATATTGTCTACCAGTCCATGTTTGTAATTATTTATTATATGACTGTTTTTCTGTTAGAGTGAGCTCCTTGAGGGTGAAATAATGTCATATTCATTATTGAGTTCTTTGCTTCTGACATATGGTGGGTCCTTAGTGATTATCAGCTTTAATAAAAATAAAAATAAATAAATATAAGGGACAGGTCTGGAGCCACTTTCCTGGCTTACATTTGCTCACATTCCTTGGGAATGTTACTTAGACTGTCCATATGTTTCTTATTGGAAAAAATAAAATACGAAAACTAATAATATCTATCTCAGAAGGTTATTATGAGGAGTAAATAAGCTAATATATGCAGAAACCTGGTTCATAAGTGCCACACTAGTGTTTATTATGTTTATTTATTATTTCACATTTATTTATGTCAAACATTGTTATAATAGGTCAGTATTCAGTAATAAACAAGGTTGAAGATGTGTGTGTAGAGGGGTAGAGATTGAATGAAAGTAGATTACAGTGGTATCAAATAATTTTACCAGATAATCTCACTGTATAATTAAGTCCAGAAGCTAAAAATGAAACACTTCTAGTGGATACTTTTTAAAATATATATATCACAAGAATAGTGAATCTGGGGTTTAACTTAGAAGCCAAAAGGAGCTTGTACATATTCTGACCCTTCTAAACCATTCTGCCATCTGCACACAGAAGCATTCTCTGTAGACACAGCCAGTGTATGGGTTTGTGATCCCTACCCAGTTTTTCTCTAGTTCTTTCATGAACTGATGCCCAGTAAATGGTTTAATCTACTATTACACCATTCTTTATATACTTACTCTTTTCCTAAAAGACACTGTTTTATGAGTCTCATCTCAACAATAAAGAATGTTAATGTTTGCAGATAAAGTCTTTTTATCAGCCACAGCTCCCAGTTTTAAGCATAGGAGTCTGAGTGAATTAGAAAGAAAAGGGAATTTGTTGAAGAGACGTGGGTGGCAGAGGTGGCGAGTAGAGTGCCTCTCAAAGAATCTCCTGGACACAGAGGGTTTGTGACCAGTAACAGTGCAGAACACAATTGCAGAACCGTCTGGGGAACCCACCCTTGCTGCTGTAACATGAACCAGACCTGCTCACTGCCAGCACCATTGGTAGTGCATGCTGTGTCTTGCTTTGAGAATCATTATTTATTGAAATTGGATGTAATGATTCTTTGTTACCAGCCAACACTGAAATTGATTCTGTGGGGGTCCCAGCTTCCATCTCACTAACTTCTTATGCACATTCTGAGCTGCAGGTGCCTGATCAGTGTGGTCTAGCTCACAGATCAGGATCTGAGATAGGAAAGATAGAAAAACTAGTGTGTAATTGCAGCTTCTAGTGGGGACGGATTCTATACCATTAGGTGGTGCAATAGACAGAGGTTCAGACATCAAAAAAAAAAAAAAAAAAGATGAAAACTTCTTATCCTAACTAAGAAAGTATTATTCATGAACCCTGAGGTCTTCTTACGTACATGGAAACCACATAAAAACACAAGATTAGTTCAACTAATTTTCAACAAAAGAACATAGTAGAAATTGCTTTAAATCAGCTCTTATACTGAAGCAAATTTGGGTTTATTTTCTCTAATTGTTATTATTTGGGCAATGTATGTTTCATATAGGAAAATTTTAACACACGTGATTTGCCTGGTAAGTGTCAAAAGTGCTTGCTACACAAATCTGTCTCCTTTTTTCACTCCGAGTTTTTATGGCCATCAGTGTATTTTGCTGGGAGGAATGACATTTTAAATCCTTATATAATATCCAAACAAGAATAAATAATGAAATAGAGTTGACTTTGATCTAAGCATTATAATGTTGTCTGTGCAAATATTCATTATATATATACATATATGTGATATTATTATGACTAAAAATGAATTTGGTTAGATTTTCATTAAAACAAGGAAATATGGGGGAAATTTAAAAGTGTAATAAGTTGTAATTGTATTGGCAAATGTATCTACAAGCAATTTTGGGAGTGGGAAGTGATTAGAGTGGCAGACAGAAGTGTTGGGTTATGGCTGGAATTTATCATCAATTAAAGTAAGAAATGAGGTAAACAAGTCATAACTAATTTCAATCTCAGAGTGCTCGTCAGTAGGCTGCAGAGAGAGGTTGGGAAGCACTGAAAGAGACAGAAAAGGCCACTTTGTTGATAAGGGTTAGGAAATATACAAGGTCCATTATACTGAATAATGTTGAATTTCTTTAAAATTGCACAAATCTAGCTTTGTACACACTGATTACACATCAACTTAACTAGTAAAAGGGTTTTAAGGAGGAATGCTATGCATGATTTAAAAAATACCATGATCATAGTGTATCAGTTCAAATTCAATCACCACGATCATAGTGTACCAACTCAAATTCAATCAACAAGATAATTGAAACAAGTTCTTTTTACACTAAAAAGCAGTAAGTGAAGAATTCAACATGTATCTGTAATGACCTAAAATATATACTTGATGGTATACTTCTTCATGATCATAATCCTTACACAGTAATGAAAGGCCTCTATCATGAAGAAAAGAAAGAATTGGACTCGAGGAAAAAGAGGAATACTTTCTTGATTTTCAAAATAAAATGGAAGCAAGAAAGAAAGAAAGAAAGGAAGAAAGAAAGAAAGCAAAAGAAAGAAAGGAAGGAAGAAAGAAAGAAGTGAGGGAGAGAAAGAGAAAGAAAAGAAAAATGATTTGGATGGCCTCTATTTGTTTATATTTTTAGAATGATGACATAAAATGTTTAAGATAAAAGGCTCATGAGTCCAAACCCAGCCTAACACACTGACTTCACTGAAATCTTCAAAGTCTCCACCAAATGTTTCTAGACATTGCATTATATGGAATTGCTGCATTAGGTTATTGTAATTTGCACTCTGAGGATAAGGAATAAATTTCAGTGCTGTAACAGGATGTAGTCATGTTTCTGGAGGGCACTGGTATTTACCTGAGGATAAGAAAGGTCGATTGAGCACCTGGCTTCCCCTGTTGGTATCGATCTAGTGGCTGGTATATAAAGTGCCCTGCTCTCCTGATGGGGTGGGAAATGAAGTCCCCTCTATTCATTCATCATTCCTAAGGAGATGAATAACTCCCTTTTTACTATGTCTTGGTGGATCACTCAGGGGAGAGGGAGAAATCTTGCTCATTGTCCTGTGATGCTGAGTATTGTGAAGAAGCTGGAAAAAATGAAGAATTTCTCCAACATCTCTTTCAACAGCATGGTTCTAAGGATAGAGCCTCTTACTGCTACTTCCTTCTCTCAGGCCTTGTGTTCTTTCAGTTTTTTTTAGCATGATAATTTGTTTGTAATTATGCAAATTAATAACCAAATGAACATCCAAAAGAATAGACAAGCTTGACTCAATCCAATCATTTTCAAAGACCCATGAGGATGGGTTTATTTTGAGAAATACAGGCTCAAAAGAAGCGGAAAGTGCTAATAATATCCTCTGATGTCAAGCCCTTACAGAAAACATCCATTTTCATAAAACTAGCTATGTGGAAAAGACATTCTGCAGATTTCACTAAGTTCTACTAGTGTAATTAGATCATACGTTAATGGTTTCTTTTGTTGCTATATATTTCCTCATCTCACAAAATAGCAAAACTTAAGAATTGAAAAGTCTGTAGCTAGCTATTCAATTATGAAAACTTGAAAATACAGTAAATTTAATTAGCACATTGGAAAATATTATCTATACACTTGAGAATTGTTTAATATAATTATACAAAAATATCATTTATATTTCTAAGTTAATATGAACCTTCAAATAAAAAGGAAAACACAAAAATTGCTTTTTCTATTTCAATTTTTCCTAAATGTCCACATCCTCTAATGAAAGATAAAATTTCATTATTTAAAAAAATCCATATTTCACATCTTTATCAACATGAAATGTTTTTGAGATCACCTGCTCAAGTATGGAGGAATTACTCTCCTGTGATCTTGCATCTTTGGGATAAGAAAGTTCCTCAATAACCGGGCTACAGTATGAGAACACACTTCTCTTTTCCTAAAGCAATCTCCATTCATTTTACTTTAAAATAATGAAGGATATAAAGGTAAGTGTGCTTGTCTTCTCTAAATGAAACTGAAAATGAATTCTCTAAGAACAAATAGGTCTATAGAAACAGCAGACCCAAAAATACCATTAAGAAGAAGAGAAGCTGTTGTAATGGAGCTCAAATAATTGGGGGTAAACCTTGCTCCTACAAATTCTGTTTTGGAGAATAAAATGAATTGTAGAGGAAAAAAAAGCAACCCATTCAGGATATTTTGAAAGCACTTGAATCTGTGTTTGCAACTCCATCTTACTTATTACTGTTAGTAGCATCCATTGAGACCCTGGCAACAGGGCCAGGATACTCTTCTATGTTAATATTCCTAAACCCACTGAAGCCACCAGGAAGATAAGTTCACTTGGTTTTATCAAAGCAGAAAAGGAATTGATGCTAAATCAATGCTCTATACAGTCTGCACTATTAACCAAGAAGATGAAGTTTCCACAAAAGACCCAGGACAATGTTCTGCCTGTGTCTTCACAGTGTGGGGTGGAAATAAGCTTCCCTTTATAATGATGAACTAGAATGGCCTGCAGTGTTCCTACAGGGGAGGGAGGAGTGAACCCTCCATATGCCTGCAGGGTAACTCATATGCCAACAGGTTCTGCAGCAAGAAGATGAAATGGCAAATTGCAAAGGGACCATGACAGACACTTTATGGTCACACCTTAGCAGACAGTTAGCAATTAATTACCACCAACCTCATTTGAGGAAAGAATAGGTTGAGAGTTACAGTGTGTGGCTGTAAAGTAGTATGATTGATGTTAATGGATTGCAGAATGTAACCCAGGGAAAACCACACATTGGCTTAGTTATGTAAAGAACAAAACGACTATGAGGGTTTTTACTATGTTATTTAATAAGATTTTTCACATTATAATTAAGTAAAACTCTGTGTCTATAGCAAAATATTATTAATGTAGAAATATCAAAGGTACAAACCTAAGAGACATTAAGTATATAGATTGCCTAATCCAATTAAAATAATTCTTAATAAAATGGCGTGAAAATGCAGCATGAAAAATGTTTTAATTAATTACTGGAGTACCAATGTAATAAACTAATAAATTTATTAATTTCTTTAGTTACTTTTCTTCTAATTAGGTATTTATTTATTTATAATGTTTTAACATATATCTACTTAATTTGTAGCATTTAACTATTTAATACAATTTTAATATTCTAATATATCATTTATGTGCATAAGCCCACTATTTCAACATGGTCCTCCATTAACAGAAATGTTAACTGGGGTTAGGTTCTCATGAATTCATTGATTGATATTAATGAATTTTACAGTGATTTCTTTAAACCTCTGCTTTCTTAACATTCTTCACAGTCTTATGTTCTATTCCGATTGCAGTACACAGCTCAAGAAAAATGACCACATGAGCAGAGAAGCCCTGCAGTCAGCAGGACAGTGGGAAGTGGACAGGAGACAAGCCTCAGACCAGAAACTAAGAGAGGAGTGGTCAATTCAAGGATAACAAGTCTTGGCTCAGATTTGCACTGTCATGTTCACTGCTGCACATTAGAAACACTTGTAGCTCTGTAAAATTCCCCAATCCCTGACCGTACTCCAGAGCAATTGAACCAGAACTACCTGGGCTGCCAGGGTGGAAAAGGGCTTACATAATCAGAGCTCTCAACCTTATTCCATGATCCAGCCCCAAAGGGAGGATGATTTGATTCTGAATCCCTACAAGCCAGGGTAGGAGCAGGAGATGATGTGTCAGGCAGTCTGAAAAGATGACATGCTTCAGGACCTGAGAGATATAGGAACCCGAAGACAGAGGATTCATGGGACCCACTACAAACTTCCCTGGGCCTAAACCCAAGGAAGCCTGCAGCAGAGCAGCTAGAGGGCTTTGGAATGAGTGTGGGCTGTATTTCTAGACTGATTAGTTCCACGCAGGCTAAGGGAGGCAAGGGAAGAGTGTGTGGCTTGTTGAGCTTGTAGAGAATGTCTTTTTACCTTTCATCCTGAGAAATAAAAACTCTTACATGGTTAGGTTTGTGGTTTTGCTTTAGTTTTCCCCATAGCAAGTGCAGCTAATTTGTTTCACAACTTGAGCAAGGAAATTTTTCACAAAATACAATTTCATGGATTCAATTTCTATAAAAATAATATGGAATTCTGCCATGAATTATATAGTTGCAGGAAGGTGGATGTGGGTAGTAAGGAGGAGACACAGGAATCAGGAAGCTAGAGACAACTAGCCTCAGCATCCAGACAGGAGGACCATGAACACAGATTTGATAGGCAGAGTGAGCTGGGTGATCATGAGTACAGCTGGGACAGCTTTGAATGCAAATGTGGAGAAAAAAGTCAATTTGCTTAACATGCATTCATGAACCTACAAGGGGATCAGAGTTCGCATGTCCACTTCTTTCTAACTTAAAAAAAATCTGTTTTATTCCTGCAGTGCATAGCTGGCTAGCTCTATGGCATAGTCAGGAACTGAGATGCTCAGGTAATAAGCAACTTTACTCAATTGAATTCTGCATAAAGTAGCTCCTACAGATCTGGCCACTTGTGTGTCACAGACGATCATTGACTAAGGCCATTGTCCTTTATTTAGCAAACTCTTCCTGTTCTGATTTTGAGTCACCATTAAAAGGTTAATCTTATTGTGTGTGTGTGTGTGTGTATGTGTGTATATGTGTGTGTATGTGTGTATGTGT
>PVKS010002780.1:0-42343 GCA_004027875.1 Aplodontia rufa
CTGATTTTTTTTCTTTTTTTTTTTTCCTTAAAAAGAGAGGGACAGTCGGGGGGATCAATTTTATTTAGGGTTTTTTTTTAATGCGTCTTTAGTTGCTCTGACTTTTTGCCATGTACATGGTGCTGGGGTTCGAACCTGTGTCCTAGTGCATGCCAGGCGAGTGCTGTGACCATCGAGCCACCACTCTAGCCCCGTGCCTGATTTCTTGCAGCATCCTGATATTTCTAATAATTTAATTTCCATGCATTTGTGAAATTTCCAGTTTCCCTGTTATTGCTTTCTAGCTTCGTCCCACTGCAACTGGAGAAGATTCTTTGTATGATATTTTTTAAGCTTACTGATATTTGTGGTCTAACATGGTCTATCCTCATATCCTCCATCATTGCCTTCTTGTTTAGTTGCTTTTGTGGTAACATTTTTATTCCCTTCTCAGTGCTTTCTGAATACATTCGTAGCTATACTGTGTGGTTACTATGGGAGTCACACATTCTAAAGTTGTAAAATATAATTTGAATTTATACTAACTTTAAATTTAAATTTAAATCTCAAAGACTGCTTGTATATATTTCTTTCCCTCCTCATTACTGATATCACAAATTCTATCTTTATAAATTGAGCCTGATAATGCAGTTTAATGCTTCTTAAATGTTTCAAATAATATAGAAAACAAAAAGCAAAATTGCAAACCAAATGATAATAAAGATAGCTTTTCACAATTGCCCATGTATTATCTTTACTAGAGCTCTTTATTTCTTCCTATGGCTTTGATTTACTATCTAGTGTCCTTTTGTTTCAACCTGATGTACTTTCTGTAGCAGTTCTTGTGTTATGTTTAGTTGAGATAAACTTCATTTTTCAGTGTTTTGCTGGATAGAGAATTCTCAGATCACATTTTCTCTCAGCATTGTGAATATATTAGCCTGTTCCTTCTATTCTTCAAAATTTCAAGAAATTAATGATGACTCTAGTGAGGGTCGCTTGCATCTAGTAAGTACGTCTCACTTGCTGCATTCAAGATTCTATTTGTCTTTGGTTCTCAACATTGGACTGCAATGTATCTCAGTGTACATCTCTTTCCAAATCATTTTTTTGATCTGTAGATTTGTAAATTTTCCAGATTTAAATTCGTTTTCTGCATCTTTCTCTCTTCCTCTGAGACTCCCATGATGTGTGTGTAAATTGGTACACCTGATGTTGGTCCTTAAGTTGTTTACTTTTCTTCATTCTTAACTGTTCTAAATTTGATAATGTTGATTCTCATATCTTCAAATTTGTTGATTTTCTTCCTCTGCTGACTCAAATCTGTTTTTGAACTACTCTAAGGAATTTTTCATTTCGGTTATTGTACTTTTCAGCTCCAGAATTTTCCTTTTTATAATTTTTATCTCTACTGATAGTTTCATTTTGTTCACATGTTTGGGCTTTGTCCATACCTGTCTTTAGCTCTGTGAACATCTGATTATAACTCTGATATCTGGGTTTCTTCAGGGACAACTTCTGTCCAGTGATTTTGGTTCATTTGTATGGACTGTACTTTCCTGCTTCTTTGTGTGCCTTGTGGCAATTTTGTTGAAAATCAAACATCTGAATCTTATAATGCACCTCTGGAAACCAGATTATCTACCTCTTCAAGCTTTCTTTTTCTTTCCCTTTTTCATTGCTGATGGGTGCCTTTGTAGGTGATCATCCCGAGGGAGCGGCTTCGGGTATCCTCAGAGCCTGTCTCTTTGCTTGACCTGGGTTCTCACTCGTGCCAGGCAAATGGTGGCTTTAAAATTCCTCTGATACATGGTTGCTTTTGAATGTTCTAATCCTTAAACGTCTGGTTCCCAAAGAAGTGAAAATAAAAATTTACAGGCCCACAGGTGTTATTCCTTCAAGACCCATGGACATCACTCACAGCTTCTCTGGCACCTTTCCCTTGACAGCCATGAGACCTGAGTCCCACAACAGCTGTCTCAGTCTGTCAGAGTAACTGTCCTCAAGGGTGTCCTCATGGATACCTACTCTTTCTCACTCCACCACATTCCAACATCACTCCCTCCCACCATTTTAAGTTCTAATTTCTATTTCCTCAATAAGTATTTTAGAATGGTGAGTTGGTCTAAGTAGAAAAAATTTTGCTTTTTATTTCTCCTGTTGTTGATTTATAATTTATTTTCTTATGGACAGAAAAATATGGCTTGCATGACTTAAGCAACTGGCTCCTCATTTTGATGGAGGTTTACTCTGGGGTCTAATCTGCTGACATGAACTGTCTATATATGTTCAAAAAGAATGAAAATTAAGACATCTGTTATCATGTATTTCTATCAAAACAAACATTTATTGACGTGCTCAAATGCATGTCATTATTCTTGGTCTACTTGAACTTTTGATTTCTACTATCCCTATTTCTCCTTGTTTTTTTTAAAAACTAAAACTGATTTATTTTCTAACATTCAAAAATTAAAAAAAGAGGCTGAGGACATTTGGATAGCAAGAAAAACATTCACTTTGGACAAATCACAAAACAAATACTCCAAATCACTCAATCCAGTGATTCTCAGTCCTGATTGTACATCAAAACAACCTATAAGGTCTATTAGAAACCTATACCAAATCTCAAACATACTAAATCAAAGTCTATAATAAAGTTGGGGGCACTTAGATGTTCAAAAAAAGCCACAAAAGATTCTGATTATAGGCAAATGTGGATAACATAATTGTCGTTTCCTATCAGAACTCTGACTTTAAAAAATTATCAATTAAGAGGCTAGAGTGGTGGCTCAGCAGTTGGAGTGCTTGCCTGGCATGTGCAAGGTCTCAGGTTTGAACCTTAGTGCCACACACACAACTAGGTGTTAGAGAAACAAAGGCCATGTGATACAAAATTGGTTCTTTCTCTCACTCTCCCTCTTTTAAAAATCCATTCTGCCTGATACATACCTCATGGGCCTCAAAGGAAGAGGATTCTATTCCCAGCTCCAGTAGACCTGACTAACCTATGGGTTATTTCATACCCTTTGCTAATGACTGGCTCAGGAATGGACAGGTCTAAGCCATTTTAGAGCAATGAAACCCATGGATTTGGTAACAAATCCTGGGACACCATTCTCATATTAAGACAAGACCCCTGGAACCCAGCCAGATTCTTCTACTACATGTAAATGAAGATACACAAGGCCCCAACTACTGGCAATAATCCAATGACCACGAGGGCAGCCAGCCTTAGGATAATTGCCAATGCTGTGGGTTGAAGAGAGGGGAAAACATTTACCAAAATTTTTGGTGACATTACTGAATCACTGGATTGAAAACACAAACCTATGGGTCTTCATGTAATGAGATTCAATATAGTTGCTTATTGCTGAAGTCATTTTAAGTTGGATTTTTAGTGATTCGTTCTTTTGTTTTGTTTTGGTGTTGGAGATGGAACCCAGGACCCTAAACAAGCTAGGCAAATGCTATACCACCAATCTGTATCCCCAGCCCAGTTATTTGTATTTTATAGCAAGAGTGGTCCCAGTATAGCATTCTTTAAACTCTTAACAGTCTATAAACTAGAAACCATATGAGGACCTACATCATAATTTGTAAATCTGAGTTTGATTTATCTTTCCTATTTTAACAAAGAATGAATCTTTAAAAATTTATAAGATATTATACTTCCTTAATCTCTGAGCTAAAATTTAATAAAATGTTCATATACATCACATTCACTTCATTATTTAATCAAAGTTCTTGCTGTAGGCCTTGTCTTGAATGTGTAAGACCATTCGTCATGCACAGAAGTCCCTGTATTCCTCTGGTAATTCAGCCAGTGTTTGTAAAGCTCTGTCTAAAATTTGTGCAGCTCTTGATGCTGCTTTAGGATCTGTTTCCATAGGTGTCTGTTTTATCATAGCATTCAGATGTTTCCAAAAGACATTCACTCCCACTCCAAACTCTTCAGAAATTACATTATGGAACCATAAAGTGGGAATGAATAATACATCGCCAGCTTCAAGGGTACATTCATACCTTCTAGCCTTGGAAAACAGTGGATATTTAACAAAGTCTGGGTTGTCTATATTCAGCACTTCTGATTTAGTTCCTGATAAATATAAATACTGGGCATCTCAAGGGCTGAATAGTGTAACACGCTTTTTTCCTGTCACTTGTACTAAGAAGTTATCCATTACATCACAGTGGGTCCAAAGCTGTAATCCGGGTGAACTAATTCGAAAAACACTGGAAAAGAACTGTTCCTCTCAAGTTATCGTGAATGTCTTTTTTTCTGGTATCCTGCCTATGAATTCTTTTAAACTTATTTTTTTAGAGAGAGGGAGGGACAGTGAAAGAAAGAAGCAATTTTTATGTAGTTTTTCATGTGATTTTCATTCCTCCAACACTTTGTTGTATACGTGGTGTTGAGGTTTGAACTCAAGCACTTGCATGTGTGAGGCAAACGCCGTAACTGCCAAGCCACCGCTCCAGCCCCCTGCCTATGAATTTTGAGGAAGTGATGCATGAAGGTGAGCAAATGTGGCTGTGTTAACACACAGAAAGGAATGCTGTCACCTAGAGGGAGACAGGGAGGGAACATGCAGCTGGCTCTGGAGTAGGAGAGTGGGTGATGGCCAGGCATAGTATGGATGGCTGTGGAGTTTCCCCAGCCAGTTTAGGTGCAGCATCAGGTCTAATCTAGGTGTGTGTTCTGGAACACAAACATGATAAAGTGCAAGCAGCAAAGCAGTGAGGGAGGGTAGGCAGGAAGCTGCCTAGCAGTGTGCTGGGTCCTGCCCACCTGATGGCCCCCAGACTCTAGATAGAGCAGGCAGCGTAGCTATAGGGAAGTGTGTGGAGCTGAAGTCAGGAGAAGCTGAGTCACATAATGACAAGGCTACAGGTGAGGCCAAGAGCTGAGCTAGGGTACTGGGAGGGTTAGCGACAGGAGTCCGGTTGGGTGTACCAGGCCAGGAGCCGAAATCCTGTGGACTGGAAGGACAGCAGCAGGATGATGAGATTCAGCTGGCTGCTGTGTGAGAGAGGAATATCTGTGTGGGAGCCTGGCCACAACAACCCTCTGGGTGCTCAGACACTCCAGGGCCCTGCTCCTGCCCAGCAAGAGGAAGTGCTGGCTTCATCTTCCCATGACTTGGGACAGACCTTTTCAGCTGCCTGGATGAACAGAAGAGGGCAGAGAGGAGGTGCTGAGGCAAGGCTGTGTGAATGACATGCTTTGGGGATGCTCGTCCTTCAGATCCTGAAGCTGCAATGGGAGGAAGCCCAAACATGCCTCCGCAGGCGGGAGCCGAGTGGGGACCCAGGCACGGTGGACTGCAGATGCTCAGCGGCAGAGCAGCAACAGTCTGAAGGTTGAAGTGAGGAGCCTGGATGTGCCCACTCTGCCTGATGGTGCAGGGGAAGCCAAAGGGCCCAGGACTGAAGCACAAGAACAGGTGTGGGTAGTGGCTTCTCACAAATGGCAGCAACTGGTCAGTGAAGAGTGGGCATGAGAGGGCACCATCATTTTTGAAAGAGATTTGACAGCATCAAAATTTTAAATTTGTATGATAAAATACTGTTTATTTATATCAACTTGCACAAATAGGCACCTACTACACCCACAGCAAGCAAGACGCTGGCTCATGGAATGCTGGGGAAAGAAACATTTTTGCCTATCTTTGGGTCTCCCCAACAAGGTAAATTTCCTCTGACTCTAAAGGACATTTTCAACCTAAGTAAAGGGAACAAAGTCTCCTGCAGCCTCAGCCTGCCTCAGAGGACACACTGGGCAATCCAGTGCCTGCACCTCTCCCACCTGCTGTGTCTGCCCAACGAAGGCCACAGACCTCCCAAAGGCCTCTCGTTCTTCATCAATGTCCTTCACAAAGATCCCAATTTACTGGGCATTGAAATGTCTTCCAAATAAAAAAATGAGTAATTTCTTTGCAATTTAAGATATATAGAAATCCTATCAGAAGACTGCTCGGATATAACTTATAAACAATGTTAAGAGTTCACAATATCCAGCACACTGATTTCAGATGGAATCAAGGTCACGCCAACACACAGGCTCACTGAAGCTTGTTAGCTGAAAACAAATATTTTATTGACAAGCCAGAATTTAGGTATCATGAAGGGAAACAGCTTTCTCAGAAGTCTATTCTCAGTCTAAAAGATGAGAAATTTGTTTTACAGATACACAAGCAACAAAGAAACAGGATTTCTAGAGGAAGCCGAGGCTTCAAAGGAGAAAAGTGAAAATGGACAGGAAGTGGAGATTTAGGTAAGCCAACACTCATGCGAGTGGCAGGAGACACCTATTTCTAAAGCCAGCAAGCAAAGCTGTGGATGCTGGGACTGCATGCAACATCATCGATGGACATCCTCAGCAGCAAGCTGAAAGGACTGCTTCCTGGGTTTGTACACCCAGGGAACAAGCGTGCTCGAATGTCTAGAGACCAAGGCACTCTGCTGAGCACAGGACACGGCATGCGAGCCGTGGGCTGGGTGACCTGTCAGGCGCAGCCAGCAGTCAGGCCCCACTGGAGACAACAGCGAGCGTGAAGTTCAAGAAAAGTGCTGTCTGCTCAGACTGAGCTTCTTGTGGCCCTACA
Organism: Aplodontia rufa; assembly: GCA_004027875.1. Classification (NCBI taxonomy): domain Eukaryota; kingdom Metazoa; phylum Chordata; class Mammalia; order Rodentia; family Aplodontiidae; genus Aplodontia; species Aplodontia rufa. The sequence continues at coordinate 6,585 of PVKS010002780.1, forward strand.
GAGGAACCCCCATTCCCAATTCCAGGACTATCTGAAAACTCTACCATGGAAGGAAGGATCACTCTGAATCTGAATTCATTTAAGATTTTTTTTTTAAAAAGCAAAAGTTCTTCACTGCTCACAGATAGAAGAACGAGTCACCAACCCCAGTGGCATCAGTCAGGCCTCCTGTCTGCCTGTGTGAGAGCCCCGCCTGTCTCCGCATGCATTGCTAAATTGAGGTGTAGGCTGTGAGGCCCACACGTGCCCTGCCCCAGCAGCACTCCCTCCCCACCAGGAGGTGTGTGCACCTGTTCCTTCCTTCCCTTCTTTCAATTTTTGGTAACGGGGATTGAATCCAGCAGTGCTTAACAACTGAGCCACATCCCCAACCCTTTTTATTTTTATTTTGAGACCCGCTCTTGCTAAGTGGCGCAGGGCCTTGAAATTGGGATCCTCCTGCCTCGGCATCCCGAGTTGCTGGGACTACAAGCATGCGCCACAGTGCCCAGCTGCTCCTTCCTTCTCTTTCAAAGACTTCCAAGAAACAAGAGAAGAAACAGCTGGAAACTTGATTAGAATTTCTAATAAGAAAACAATTCATGAAGTACTGTGTGGCTGACACAAAGCACATCTCCAACTGCTCTGTTGCAATGTGGAAGAGCATCCTGGGTCTAGTACTCGATTAAAAAACAGGGTGCAACTAGACTTAAACTTACAAGAGATACCTATGTATCATGTAATGCAGATGTTAATTACAACTGTTTGGGGCCATGGAACGAGGCACAGCCTGTGAAAATCATGAACAGGAGCCTCTGACACAGGGAGAAGACCCTGGCAAGGGTGCTCTTCCTTGTCAGTGAAGTTGGTTCTACAGTCACGCTGTCCTCACAGCTGAACGGGACAGGGTGGGGCCAAGCACTGTGTCCTCTTCATTTTTTCCGCAGGAAACAAACTTGTCTTGAAGCAAGGTTGTGATTCAGCAGCATGGGTGCCCTGGTAACCTGGCATTTGGTGTGAGACTCCATGGCAAGATGGCTTCTGCTGCCTCTTCTCAAGATGCAGGTGGGGGCCTCCCTGAAGGACCCTAGTATCTTCTCCACGGGTCATGCTCATGTGGTCTGTTTCCTACACCAAACAGATAAGCAACCCCAATAAGAATCAAATCTTTCCAAATAATCCAACACAAAGCTGTGCATTTCTGAGCATGCACAAGAACAGAACTTTACTTTCTTCAGCTGTGGCCACCTGTCATTAAAACTGAGTTCTATGATCACTCCATTAAAGTGGAAGCAATTAATTAGGAGGCAGTGCTGTGAGTGGAAGTTACTACCAAAACTGCTCCCCTTAACACCACTTCCAATCCTCTGCATAAAATCCAGATATTTATTACTGTATTGACTTTGGAAATAGAAACTCTCATGAAGATGCTCACAGGAGACTTTTCTGCCAAGTACAGAGAGCAGTGTGTGGCTTTTCCAGGGCTGAAACCAGAGCTCCCATTCCTGGCCTACAGTGCATTGGCCATTTCCTGCCTATCTGAGAGACAGAGAACATAGGGAAGAGATCTGGAGCAGAACCACCCTCCTAGTAAAAAAGGTCAGTGTTTTCACATCTTCTTTTTGGTACTGGAAATTGAACCTATGGGCACTTAACTAACTACTGAGCCACATCCCCCAGCCTTTACATTCTGACACAGGGTCTCACTATGTTGCTTAGGGCAACTTAGTGATTTGCTGAGGCTGATGTGTATTTGTGATTCTCTTGCCTCACCCTCCTGAATCTTGGGATTACAGGCATGTGCCCCCGTACCCAATATGTTTTCACATCTTTTTTTTTTTTTTGGTCAGGGCTGAGGACTGAACTCGGGGCCTTGCGCGTGCTAGGAAAGCCCTCTGTCACTGAGCTAAATCCCCAACCCCATGTTTTCACATCTTAAGATACCACTTATCCACTTATCTACCAACCTTTCCCGTTCCTTGCTTACTCCTAGCACAAGAAAGCATGGCACCATGTCCACACCTGATGACCCCAGTATGAGGGCTCTGGGCTCCAGCATGAGGCTGACAGACTTCCAGAGGGGCATGGTCCCTTCCCTTGTCACCCTGAGTGAGCAGAGCCTCCTTCAGACTCCCCACAGAGAAGGACAATGAGAAGATCCAGCACATTGCCTCTCCTAGGAATTCAACACAGTGCCTTGTGCCAGCTGGGATGAGCAGCGCACAGTAGGGCAAGCTTGCCTGGCACCCATCTGTTCTCAGGTGGTAGGGCTGGGCCCCAGCCTTGGATGCCAGTGACCCCTGGGTGCATCCCCCAGACACCCCTTGAGGCTTTCTCTGCCAAGACCCTGGGGCCTCAGCTCCCCACCCAGTGCCAGGTTCGGGCACTGGAAACCTTCTGACTCTGGCAGTAACTCGGAGTTGTTTTCTTAAGCAAAGGATTTTGTTTGTTGATGCTGTCCTGGACACCGTGAGACTTTTAACTCAGACTACTTCAGTATTTTCAAGAAATATAAAAACAGGTGTTCAAGGTAGGAAAACCCATCAAAATCACACTGGCCTGAAGTTCAACCACAGCCATCAGCAGCGAAAAACTTGACCCCAAGCCTAAGGCGGAGTCTGCAGCAGCATCACAGATGCCTGGAGGCAGAAGACACTGCACTGGCAGCCAGCCTGAGGACGCTGGGCTGTGACATCCCCGACATATAGCCTGGAGGAGCCCAGATGGTTCCAAGCCATGCCTGTCTCAGGAACCCTAGAGCTGTTCCCAGGACTGCTCTGTGCTTTCTGCATTGCCTGTTATAACCAGCCCCAATGAGGAAGGGTCTTCTTTAAAGACCCTCTCAATTCAAGGTATAGTCTCTCGGCCATTTGTAGGGGCTCACTATTGTGGCAGTAGTTTTCTACTTCCAAGAGACCACCACAGCAAAGGTGAGTATGCCTCCCTGGGCCTGACTGCCAGCCAGAAACCTTACCCCAGGGCTCCAAGTGTGTCCTGCAAGAGTGGCCCTGGAAGAGAGCCTGCTCCTGGGGCTGGTACCATGCAGCCCATCTCCTAGTTAGGAGGGACCCTCCACTAGGCCAGAAGGAGGTGAGAACAGAGTGCGGCCACACTGACTAGCCAGGTTCCCCTGTCCTGGACCCTGTATGCCTGGTGCCCACCTGCCTATGCTACGCTGCCTGAACCCCACCTCTGCTCATTTCTGGGTCAGGAGGAACTATACAGTATTTCAGTACTTTTTATTTATGCCTGTACCTGGAACCTTAAGAAGTGGGTGTCAGAAATGAAACATGTGCTGATGGAGCTACAGATGATGCACTGTAATTAAAGCAAGATGTACGCACACAACTGCAAGCTAGGACTATCCACCATGTCCAACAAGAGCCAAAAGCTCAGTCTCCCACCTTGGCATGGGGGCCAAGACCAGGAAGCACCCGAGACCTAAAACAGCATCTGTCAAACTAATACAGGCATGTCACAGGTGGCATTCAGTGCCACCCACTGAGCCTGCTTCAATAAGCCGGTGTACACCTCGTTCCTCTAAGACACAGCCTGATGTGGCAATAGGACCAGGGCTCAGGGAAAACCAAGTGCTGAGGAAAAAAGGCACTGCAGGCAGAGAGACAAGCGTTGCCACAGGCCTGGCTGAGCTGTGCCCACCCACGTTCGTGAGAGGAGGCTGGAGGCCAGTGGGGCCAAGGACGGGGCCAGGAGGAGCAGAGGTTACAGGGCCAGCTGCAGTCCTGGTTCTGGTTCCAGGCTTCCAGTTTCCCATGGTGGAAGCCTGTTACATGCAGATAGGAGTAAGAGATGCAACCCCTTAGGGACATGGTCAGTTCAGCAGCAGCCTGAATGCTGCCCACCTTTCCATGGTATGGGATACACCTGCCTGACCACCATAGAGCCGGTCTGCCAGCAACTTGCCTCTCTGGATCCCACCTACAGAGCTGGCCTTCTCCTGGCCACCCCTCAGGTCAGGCCCTGTGGGTGCAAGCCACCCTCCCTGCCCTCAGCAGGCCTGGCTGCAGTGTCATCCTAGGAGGACGAATGCCCACAGTCAGGGTCTGAGAAATCATGGTGGCCCTGGTCTCCCGTGGGACCAGCAAGCCTCGGGTTCCAACAGGCCAGCATGTTGGGTGCTGTGCTGGCATGGCCTTCGGGTGGGAACCACTGCTCTGTCCCTAGGGAAGGCCACCCTATCTTAAACTGCAGGAGGAGGAGGACAAAGTTCTCATCGCTGGTGGTATTTTCTGCTAAAAGAATCTGAAGAAACCAACTCTTTCCTACCAAGGTGAGGAAGAGGGGTTTCTGTCAGACTCCAGCAATCACCCCAAGGCAAAGAACAGCATACTGGTGGTGTTCTGCAGGGCACGCACTCAGCCTGATGGCCGCACCCTGGCCAAGTCTGGCATCGGGAGATGGCTGTTCCTGGGGGTTGAGACTGCCGCCAGGCTTTCTTGATTTGTTATCTTTATAGCAATTGTACTAAGTTACAACCGACACTATTCTCTTTTCTTCGTACCTGGTACTGAACCCAAGATGCTTAACCACTGAGCAACATCCCCAGCCCTTATTATTATTTTGACACAGTGTCTCACTAAGTTGTTCAGGCCCTCACTAAGATGCTAAGGCTGGCTTTCTACTTGCGGTCCTCCTGACTTAACCTCCTGAGCCGCTGGAACTATTTTCGTTTAGACAGGAAAAAGGTGTTCCTTAATGAAACAATTCAACACAAATATTAGGTAAAACACTGCATCAAGGCCAAGAAAGTCACACCAAAAAGGACTGCATCAAGGCCATGAAAGTCACACCGAAAAGACTCTGGAACAAGACTCAGGAGGTGGTGATGATGATCCCCAGATAAGTGCTGGCAAGGCATGCACAGCTGAACCAGGGAACTCAAGTGCTGACCACAGCCTGGGGACTAGAGCAGTCCACAAGGGAGCCCAGTGCAGGGCAGCTTCTCATAGGCCTGGAGGAGCAGCAGTGGCTTCTGCAGGGTGACCTGAGCCTGCCCTATCAGATCAGCTGCCTTAATGGGAGACCACCAGCTCTTACCCAGTCCAGTCCCACCTGGCTGGCGTGACTGGGCCTCATCCAGTGGTCAAAGCTGCAGTGCATACGTAGCTCTGACCTTCATTAGGTACAGGCATAAGAGGGCATGCTGCTCAAACTATCTTTGGTGGCATGCAGATGGATGGTCCGCGACCCTACCTCACCCCATGTGGCTGCTGCAAGCTAGTTACTTGCATATGTTTCAAGCCATCATGTACCATGGCTAGCTCTACACAGCAAGTGTGCGGCACTGCCACTAAAGCCAAGTGTCCCTCCCAACCCCACCAGGACTCATTGGGAGGCCTTCTCAGACTCTGAACTGAACCACCAGGGGCAGGCCCACCTGTGCCCAGCCCACCTGCACCCACCAACCTAAAGGCTGAGAAGCCAGCACATGGCACTCTTCTCCAGCAGCTCACCCTATGCTCCCCCCAGCAAAGGTAGATGGCTTCCATAGGTCAGTGCCCTGCTGGCCCATGTGCCTACAGCAGGACTCCAGGGCTACCGCAGGCTGCACTCCTGGGTCCTAAGCAGGTGAAGGCCCACTGATCACTTCCAGGCTCTCTGTGGTTTAGTTAAAAGCAATCTCGACTCTGCTGAACGGGAAGTTGCCCTGCAGGCAAGATGAACAGACCACTTAAAAGGCAGTGACTGGGGAGGTCCACTTGGCCAGGAAGGCCCAGGGGGCAGGCAGGATATGGCAGGGCAGTCTGCAGGTTCCAGCTCAAGGAAATATCCAAAGTAACCCAAGTTCACACTGGCAGAGCATCTCCCTGCCCTGGGTGGGCATTTCAAAGACACTCATCAGAAGTGGTGATTTATAATCAATTATACAGGGCAAGGACTGATGTTTGCTAGATGTGCAAACCTGGGCAAGAGGGCAGGACTGGCACTGGACAGGACTGCAGTCTACAGTCCTGAGGTAAGGCCCTTCGTGGCTGCGTCTTGGCAATGCCTGCACCAGCTGCTCCCAGAGACGGTGCCACATAGGACAGCTGGGCTAGTACTAAAGATGTGCTGTGCTGTGGACAATAAGCCAAGCAATGTGGAAGTCCCCATACAATTCAGAGGTGGGAATCTAAAAAAATCATAAATCAAAAGTGCCTATAATTTTAAAGTCTACAAAGTTAGGCTCTTGAAACCTAACTCAGGAATCTGAAATTAAATAATGATCAGAGAATCTACATGTACCTAAATGCAAATTATCATGCACCAAATTCAGAAAAAGAAAAACATGCATTAAAACAGACATCTTATTACATGGATGAGAAGAAAAGGGTGAGACTCATCTCCCACCCCACACTTAGACCTGGTATAAGCCCCTTATCTACATAAGACCCATGACGATTATGGAGCTGACCAGAACCCTCCTGTCTGTGCTGGTTTTCATTAGAAGAATGAACTTTCTACATGTGACCTCTGTTCAGCAAACTGCAAAAATCAGGTAGTGAGCTGATGGATGAACTGATGGAAAACGACGTGGCAAGGAGCAGACAGATCAGCAGAAAGCAGGGGTGCTGTCTCCACTCCACTGCCGTCAGATGCCCAGCACACTGCCCTGTCTCTACAGCAAGTGGCACACGGGGACAGGAGAGCAGCTCCACACAGCGCCCTGCAGAGAGAGGGCACAGAGGGAGGTAGCACCACGCAGTGACCTCTTACCTGGACCCTGGTCTCTCCATGGCTGTCCTTGCCCAGAATGGCTGCACGCAGAGCTTGTCCTGTGGGAGCCGGAGCCCTGCCTTCCCCACCTCCCTGTGGGAACATGGGTCATCACATCAGCAGGGAACCACTCATCCTGCCCCAGATCTAGCAGCATGGCAGTGGCACTGGGTCAGCAGTCCCCACACAATCAGGGGGCTCCTGAGGGAAGGGAGCAGAGGGTGGGCTCAGGAGAAGGGCGGCCATGGGAGCCTGATCCTGTGTCCAGGGTGGAGGAAAACCAGACAGGAGGCCTTGCCATATTCCTTCCAAATGGGGTCTTGGGCCTGCAGACTGTCCCAGAGGAGATGGGGCCAGGTGCTGCAGCCCTGAAAGGAGGTGTGGGCCCTACCGCTGGTCCCCTTTCCTAACATATCCTTGAGGGCTGCTCTGCCCTCAGCATCCTCTTGGCATTTCGTGAGGTTCCCCAGTTCCACAAACTCATGAACATACTACACATTTCAAAGTTTTCATAAATGCCCAAACCCTGCTACCTTGTGCTGCCTGTCTCTGCTGGAAGACCTGATGCTACAAACAGACCGTGGCTGCCAGGTGCCAGGCTGCAGGCACGAGTCCTGGTGTGCACTGGTATACGTGCTAATGCCTTCAGTTGCTGCCTCTCCCCTGTGTGTGGCCTGTGCAGCAGGCCCAGATCACAGCCCTGTGGGAGTGTAATCACCAGCAAGGGCAGAAGACTTGGAGGCACTCAAGGGTGCAGGCCCATTCTGCCAGGGCCACTGCACCCTTTCCAACACTGCCTGTCTGGGGCCCAGGACAACTTCCAGCCTGTCTCCTCATCCCATTTTCCTCTGCTGCTAGTGCAGTCACCATCCTAAGTGACATTTCTTTTTTCAGGACAGGACTGAACCAGGGGGTACTCTACTATTGAGTTACATCCCCAGCTGTTTTGTTTTTTATTTTGAGACAGGGCTTTGCGAAGTTGCTGAGGCTGGTCTTTAACTTGCAATCCTCCTACCTGAGCCTCCTGAGTCACTGGCATTATGGCATGTGCGCCCAGTTAAGAGTGGTATTTCTGACTACATCACTTTAAAAGCCATCAAAAACTCTCCAATTTGCAGTGGATAAGAATGTCAACTTGAACTTGGCATTCCACAGCCTCCTGTATCTAGCTCCTACTTACCACTCTTGCTCTTCCCCCACAGCAGTGCTGTGCTCAAATCTAACCACTGGCCTTTCCAATCCCCACTAGTTTCCTGCCATCACACCTCTGCGGGTCCTCTGGGTGACCCTGTGCCTGCTACCTGTGGTGCTGAGCCACTTGTCTGCACGGTGCCCACTCTTATCAGGCCACTGCAAAGGCATCTCCAGCTCTGGATGTTCCTGTGTAGGCACCACTGGATCCTATGCCGACACACTGAGCTACATGTGACTGTGAGTTCACCACTGTTGGCTCCAGAAGCCATCTCAAGGGAGGTGGGCTCTGGAGCAGCCTACTCTGCAGCCTGTATGAGAAGGAGTCTTCTCCACTGTGTGGAGTCTTCTTCACTGTGGGAAATACACAGACAGGGGGACCAGAAAGGAGTCTGGACACGCAAGGCCTGGCAACAATGGCCACCTCAAAATACCCTGAATGCAGCCATCAGCCAGGCTCTACCATCTGTCCCACTCTTGAGCAATCTAAATTAGGAACACATGCATAGGGTAGAATGAGTCCAGGACTGTCAACTGCTATGGGAGCAGCAACACAGAGAGATGCACAATTATTTCTTAATGCTTTGGGGTCTCAAATTCTATCCACCTGCAGTTTCTAGAACAAAGCCAAAAGACAGAAAAAGGTGAGCGACTGGGAGAAAGACATCTCTTTCTCCATCCCTCAGTGGCTCTATCCTAACTGGTCCACGCAGGAAGACAGAACTGGGCACCTAAGGAGGCTGGCTGCTTCTCACACATAGCTGCCCAGGGGAAGTCTGCGGGGCTGGTGCCAATTAGACCCTCAAAGACAGCCTGGTGGGCAGGAGCCTGGCGTGAGCTCTCTCAGGCTGTTAGCAGAAAGGTTGGTCTGTGAAGGCTACAATCCAGATACCAGTCAAGCAAGAACAGGAAAAGTAACTGCAAGACTCACCAACCATGCAAGCCTGGGAGACATCCACCTCCACAAAAAGCAGAAGCATCCAACCACATCTACCCAAGAGCAAGCAGGAATGCTTCTCCCAGTACCTCAAGGGTGCACCCTAAGACTCTCAGCCACTGCTGGTAACACTGTGAAGGGTAAAGTGGGTCTAGAGAACTCAGTCATGCTCATCTACGATCCCATGAACTGTGGAGATGTTCTATTTCAAGGTAATTGATGCACTCAAAAGCACTCTGAACAACAAGGACAGCAGCAGCTGTGGAGCTCCAACAGGGAGAAGCAGTGCCTGGGTCTGTCTCTGGGAGGCAGCACTGCAACTGTGGTGACAATGCACTCAACATGTCAATGGCGATACACTCAGTGCTATGTGGAAAAGAGCAAACCACCAGATGAAAGCACAGGAAAGCACTGGCAGCATCCTCTGTCAGTCTTGCTCCCATGGGTGACAGGATTGGAGCTGTTTCTCCTTCTTACTCTCAGCTTTCCCAAGGTACCTCTGATATGAGAAAGACCCAGTTAAACTGTTCTCTTGTACATGCTCCACACATGACTCTACCTTGGGGAACGTAGAGGGCGGCATAGGCACCTGAGACACTCTGCATCACTCGGCTAACAAGCGGGACTGGAGTTCAACCACTGAGCACAGTCCCATCCTGTTGCCATCAGCCTCTTGCATTTCCAACAGCAGATGCACTGCAGCCCAGCCCTGCCCACCTGTGTGGTGTGAGCTCCAGTGCACTCTGCCCACGATGCGCCGGTTCTCCTTCAAGCAGGCCTTGCAGACCACGGCCTTCAGATTGTGGAACTTGGTGAGCCACGATCTCTGGAAACAGATCAGATGCAAATGAGACCTGGCTCAGATCCTATGATGAGCAGGTTGGGAGCAGGCTCTAACATGGTGGGGAAGGGCACACACTTAGGAGGACACTGTGCCCAAGACACTGCCCAGTGTGGCTGCACATTGCACAGGAAAGGACGGAGCACCACTCCTTGGTGTTGCAAGAGGGCTCCACAGCCTGCTCTCCTGAGTACCCCAGCAAAGCACCAGTGTGCAGCTACACCTGCTTCATCTTCCCTCGGCTGAACCAGTTGCAAGCCTTGCAGTACCAAGTTGGGTGGCTGCCACCATCTGCCTAAGGGTCTGTGCATTTCAGTTCTCAGCTGCAAGAGTGCTGCACAAGGGTCACAGGACAGCAGACAGGCAGCACACGCCCCATAGCTTCCTCTTACCAGGAGCACTCCACCCTGGATACCTGGCTCTTCTTCCACCTCTGCTAGGCCGGAGGTTAGGCACACAGAAGACGCCACAACAGGACCCTCTCTTTTTGTCTCTGCAGCAGTGAGGCCCAAATGTGAGGAATATTTTCCCTCTTACTGTGCTTTTGCTTTTTGCACATAATCTTGGCTGCTCCAAGTTCTGAACACTTACTGTCCTATGATATCCTGCACATTTTTTCTTTTCTTTTTTTTTTTGTTTTGTGAGCAATGGTGATGGTAACACATTACCTGATATTTTCCCTCTGGTAGGGAAGCCTGGAGTGTTGTACCTAACAGACCAGCAGGTTCCCTTGTGGCCACACTGCGATCCCAGCCCTGTGGCACTGAAACACTCCACATGAGCCTGGTTTGAGACGTACTTCAAAGTCTTACAGAAATCAGCAGCACACATCCCCAACAACATGGGCAGCCTCAGGAATGTCGAAGCTCCCAGTCTGGCCTGGTGTCATGGCCCTGATGACATGCCCTGTCCCAGGCTAGACTGATGTACCCACCCCTAAGGACATGCCTTGGCCTAGGCTGGCCTGATATCCCTGCCCCTGAGGATGCACCCTGGCCCAGGCTGACGTGGCATGTGTGGGCCAGGAGGGCCCCTCTATAGGGAGAGCGAGCTCCACATGTTAAGCACGCCCCCATGCAGGGGACGCAGAGACAGCAGGGTTGAAGTGGCAGCTGTGTCTGGTGCCATGGAGTGACTCCAGCCTCCCCCAGACAACAGCCATGGACACACAACCAGTGACCTAAGGTCAGCTGTGTGGTCTCTGAGTGCGTGGGACGATGGACACATCTCTGGGAACACGTCTGTGTCCTGAGGTTGCATGCCCATCAGGACTGACATCCTAGCTCATCGTCCAACGTTCAGCCTAGGACTCTGCAATTTGAGGCTCCAGAACTGTTGGCTTCAAAACTACTGTTTCTGAACGTGCAAAAAAACCAGAACTCACATTTTGTTCCAAAAGAGCCTCCACGGAATATCCTTTCTCAGACTGCAGATACTTCTGATGGAAAAGCTTCCCATCAAACACATTCCAGGGCATGAACTCGCTTGTCTTCCAGGGGAAGCCACAAGCACTGTTGACCAGGGCCAGAGTGGTGAGGCCACGCACAAGGAGGGAGCCCAGTTGCACAGCTCTGGGGCTGATGTACTCAAGCTGCAGAGACAGAGCGTGGCACAGCCGTCAATGCCTGGAGCAGGCTCAGCACCAGGACACTAACTCCTCAGACACAAACCCAGTAGGGGCTGCCAGATCAGGCCTCACAGGCTCTACTGTCCTGACCATGAACATGACTGAACTTAATCAAAGGCTTTTTGAAATCCATTACCAAACCATTTTTTTCCTCATTCACTGTACTAATAAGGTGAATTATGGTAGTTTTCAAGTATTGTATCTCTTTGGATTCCAAAAGTAAACCCACTTGCTCAAGTACTATCACCTTTACACAGTACTAGATTTAACTGGCTAATATTTTTCTTTGAAATTTAGACTTACTTTTCAAGAAACAGGCCTAAAATGTTCATTTCTCATGACATTGCGATTAAGATTTTGGGAGCAAGGTTTTTCCGGACTCATGAAAAGGAGGTGGAGGGAGAGCCTTCCCTTACACAGGGTGCTTCTCCTTGGGGGTCTGGGAAGCTCAGGTGGAGTCCTTCGCCTGGGAGTTTCTGAGGAAAGTCTCCTTACAGACAGTGGCTTGGGCAGCCCTTCTCTTCACCTGTTGATGGCACCAGGTGGCCCACATTCCCCTGCACCAGCAGGACGTTCTCCCTGGCATCTTTGTCTGTAGCAGCCTGTGCACACTCCTACTGGCAAATTGTGCTTCTCCCAATTCTTACCGTATTCTTATAGGTTATTGATGTTACTCAATTCTTTTTTTTTTTTTTTTTAGGAGAGAAGGATAGTGAAAGAGAGAGAGAGAGACAGAGAGAATCAATTTTTATTGAGTTTTTCACATGGCTTTCGTTGTTCTGACACTTAGTTGTGTACATGGGTTGCTGGGGTTTGAACCCGTACACTTGTGCATGCTGGGCAAGCACCCTAACCCCCGAGCCACTGCTCGAGCCCCGACTAAATTCTTTTAAGACTGTTTTCTGAGCAGATTTGTTGCACAGCAAAACTAAGGAAGGCACAGAGATTCATATACTCTGCAGCCCATTCAAAGCCACTGCCACTATCAACATCCCACTGAGGATTCTGTCAAAAGCAATAAGTCTTGGGGTTGGGGTAGAGGCTCAGTGGTAAAGTACTTGCCTGGCATGGATAAGGATGGGTGTTTGAACCCCAGCACCACATAAACAACTAAGTGTTGGAAAAACAAAACCCACATGAAAAAATAATTAAAATTGATTCTTTCTTATTTTCTCCCTCTCTTAAAAAAAAAAAAAATTCCATGGGTCTATTCTTCCTCCGCCCCACTAGGATCCACCATGCAGTGTCACACAGAACTATTTCAGCCAGCTTCCATTTCAGTCCATTCTAGCTGGCAACCTGGTGAGCAACACAAAAAGAGAAAGGGATTGAAAACCACCAGCCCTTGCTCTCTCAATACTGTCTAGCACAGGCAGTAACCATACGTCCATACCTGTCCATTGTTTTAATCACCCCAGTAGACACAATTCTTCCATTAGGAATTTTTCTTGATGTTCTTGCTGTGTTAACTGGTTCATGAATGGACATTTATACATACATACATACATATATATACACATATATATGTGTGTGTGTGTATATATATATATATATATAAAAAAAACTTTTGAGGATGGGGATTTTTATTTTGGTTTTTGCTTATTATTTATTTCTCTTTCTTCTCCTGTTATCAATCAAGTTCTCCTGTTCTTTCCGTTTTTTCTATTTCTTCTCCTCCTAATTTATAACTATCACTAGCTACATCTCTTCTACATTCTCTCTGTTCATATTTTGAACACTCTTAAGCTCTTCTACCTTTCTATCACATTTTCTTTTCTCTTCATAAACTTTACTTTGCCATCTTTAGAACTATTTGATTTATATAACTCCCACTCCCACTATTCATATTGTTGTAGTCATTAGTGCTGAGGAAGACATAGTTGACACCTGCTGTTTACTTCAATGCCAGATCTACATCACAATTTTTTATTGTTTTGCCACTGGCAATCGTTAACCACACCATTCCTGGTTTTGTGTTAAACAGTGTAATAGATGTCACAGCAGGCACTGGGTACTTATTTTAATGTTGTATATTGTTTGCTTTGGTTGCTGCTATTGTTTGTTTCCCACTTTTCTGTGAGGTGCTGGGAATCCGCAGGGATATACAAGTTCAAAGGGCAGAGACTGCAGATAAACTGGACTCTGCCAAAAGACAGCACAGTTTGCTTCATACAAAATGACATTTAAATTTCAATTACATTTTAATACACAGAAAAAAAGAGAAAAAAACAAACCCCAAACTAACAACCAGGCCCCAAGTAGGAACAGCTGGGGTGGGAGAGCCAAGTGTCCTCACTCATGGACATCCACTGCTACAGGAAAACCAGAATTAACACAAAGGCTGTGAATACCACACCTATGAGAGGGCCTTAAGCACGATCATGTAAGTACATGTTGCCAAGAGAAATCTATACACTTAAAAGGCCCACAAGTAGGAGAGGAAGAGAAATCCATCCCAAGAGATGCATGAAACCCAACACAGGAGTACAAGAGATCAAACAAACAAGGTGATACGGCACCTTCTCAAGTTCATGATTCACCAGCAGCTGACCCCAAAGACACTGAGCTGGGTGAAAAACCAGATAAAGAATGCAAATAGATTATTAAAATGTTGAAAGAATCCCAAGAGAAAACACACAAACACATACCTGAAAGAGTTGAAGAAGTCAGTATAGGATATGAATGAGAAATTTAATAAGGAAAAAGACATGCTGAAAAATAACCAAACAGAAATCTTGGAAATGAAAGACATGATAAATTGAACAAAATGTTCAGTTTAAAGTCAAATAGAGCTGATCACACTGAAAACAGAATCTCAGAGCTGGAAGATGAAGTAGCCAGACTCGAACATTCAGACTGTATTGAAGAAAAGAAAATAAGTAACCTTGACAAATTTACAAGAACTCTGGGACATTAAAAGAACAAACTGAAGAATCATTGGAATTGAAGAGAGTTATGAGACAGGCCAAATAACTTCTTCAGGGAGATAATAACAAAAACTTTTCCAAACCTTGAGAATGAGATGGACATCCACATTCAGGAACCATTCAGGATCCCAAACAGACAAGATCAAAAAAGAATGTCTCCATGATACATTATAATAAAAAAATTTAACATACAGAACTTGGATAGAATTTTAATGGCCTAGAGAAAAACGTCAGGTCACATTTAAAGGAAAGCCAGTCAGAATTTTTTCTGAGTTCTCAGCACAAACTGTAAAAGCCAGGAGGGATTAGAATGATGCATTCTAAGTCCTGAAAGAAAATAACTGTCAACCAACATTGCTATATCCAAAGTTATCTTTCAGAATTATAGCAGAAACTAAAAAGAACTGCCTCACTAGTCAGCCAGCACTACAGAACTTATTTCAAGAAACACTTCACATAGGAAAAAAAAAAAAACCCTCCAGAGCTCACAATGAACAAATCACATTTGAAGAGTAGTTAAGCACACACGAGAACATCAAATTAAACATTTGAAATAAATAAAATTGATGGATATTAATAAACAACTCACTATAATAATATTTGAATGTAAATTATATGATCTCAGCTCTCCAATTAAAAGACATCTGCTGGCAGAACTGATTCAAAAACAAGACCCAAGGGCTGGAGTGGGGGCTCAGTGGTAGAGCACTTGCCTGGCATGCACGAGGACCTGGGCTCAAGCCCTAGCACCATATACAATTAAGCGTTGAAAAACAACAACAGCTGGAAAAATAAAAGTGATTCTCTTTTTCTCTCACTCTCTCTTTAAAAAATAAAAGACCCAACTATGTGTTGTTTGGAAGAGACAAACCTTACAGGCAAAAGTGGCCACAGGCAGAAAGTGAAAGGATGTGGAAATTGATATGCCATGCAAATTGAGCCCCCAAAGAAAAAAGGGTAGCTGCTCTCAGACATCAAGAAAAACGTACTCAGAAGAGATAAAAATGGTCACTTCTTACTGGTAAAAGGAACAATCCAACAAGAAGATATAAGAATACTAAATATTTATGCCCCAAACATTGGTGTACCTAGTTACATAAAACAGACATGACTCAAATTAAAGACTCAGACTCCGGTATAACAATACTGGGTGATTTCAACACATTTCTCTCACTAAAAGGTCATTCAGACATAAACTCAATAAGACTCTTTGGACCTGAAAAATATTATAAATCCGACTTAACAGACAGATGTTAACATTTGTTAACAGAGAAGTAGAGACTCATGCAACAGCAGCCAAATACACTTTCTTCTCAGCTGCTCAGGATACCGTCTTCAAAACAGATCATACTTTAGGCCACAAAACAAACTCTTAGCAAATGCCAAAAAACAAAACAAAACAGCAACAAAAATCATTGATGTAGTTCTTTGCATCTTATCTGATCATTATGGAATGAAATTAGAACGCACGCACACACCCTACAGAATGTATAAACATTTGGAGTTTGAACAATACACTTTTGAATGATAAATGGGTGATAGAAGAAATCGGGGAGAAATTTAAAAATTTTGAGAATCAAACAAGATTAGCAATATACCAAGACATCTGGGACACTATGGAGATGGTTCTTAAGAGGAAAATTTATAGCTATGAGTGCCTAAATAAGAAATTTAGATCTCAAATAAACAACCTAAGGATGACTCTCAAGGCCCTTGAAAAACAAGAACTTGAGAACATTATGTTAAGTGAAATAAGCCAAACTCAGAATATCAAGAGTTGTGTATTCTCTCATATGTAGAAACAACAGAGGAAAAAGGAAAAGAAGGTGGGGGTAGGAATCTCAAGAAAATAAAAGGGAGATCAGTAGAGGAAAGAACCAAGTGATTGGTGATGGGGGGGATGCTAGGGAATGATATTGGCCAAATTGTATTGTGTTCGTGTACAAATATATAACAATGAATCCCACCATTATTTACAACTATAATGTACACTCCCCCCGCCTCAAAAAAAAGGAAACAATGGGGTATGTAATGTATACAAGGAAATACTAGAGTCATAAAAATGAAGGAAATAGCCTCAGGTTACTTTTCCTTTCTTCTGACCTACCAGTACAAACTGGGGTTCCTACAACCTCCTCTGGTTTGATTAATTTGCTCAAGAAGCTCCCAGAACTCAGGGAAATATATTTACTAGCTTATTGTAGAGGATGTTACAAAGGATTCAGGGGGCAAGGTATGCAGGAAGGGGTGCAGAGTTTCCACACTCTCTCCAGGCACCCCATGTTCAGCTTCTGCTCTCTGAATCCTGTCCTTTGGGGGTTTATGGGGCCTTCATTACATAGGTAAAACTGATTTTAATCACTGGCCATTGAATCAACTCAATCTTTAGCCCCTCTTCCTCACTGGAACAGGAGGGAAAAGCCAGAAGCCCCAACTCTAATCCCGCCTTTGGTCTTCAAGGTGAACAGCCCCTAATCCAGAAGCTATGACCTAGGGCTGCCAGCCAGCAGCCAACTCATTAGCATACAAAAGCCACTTATTGCTTTGGAAATTCCAAGGACTTTTATAGCTGTACACCAGGCAACAGAGACAGGACTCAATATATATTTCACAGTTTCACAATAAGTTAATTTGGGAAAAAGTAAAACCAACAAAACTTTTGTAGCGTTTTGAATCTTTTTGGCAGTCTAGTGAAGTCTATGGACTTTCTCAGAACAATATCAAACGTACACAATCAGTACAAAGATATATGAAGTAATTTTAACAAAGTATAATTTTCAAATTAAAACAAATTTATGGGGGTTGGGGATTTAACTCAGTGGCAGTGCGTTTGCCCAGCATGCGCAAGGCCCCCGAGTTCGGTCCTCAGCCCTGAAAAGCAAAACAAAAAACAAAAAACAAACTTATGATCATCTATCACTTGTTTATAATAACTCTACATGTGAACCTGCAATCTAATACCCACAGTTCTGAGAAGATAATGGGTGGATGCTGCGTGTGGACCCTCAGCTGTCCTAGGACACTACAGTGTCTCTGCTTCTCTTGATGACCATCCCTGGGGCTAACACTGCTCCTGTGACTGTCAGCTATGTGGCCAAGGAAATAGATGGAAGGCAGTGAAACTAAAGATGTTTCCTGCTCCTACTTAAGGACTCCTACCTCAGCCTGACACAGCCTTCAGGCTGATTCCTGGACAAGCCGGGGCCTGTTCTCCTCCACCCACCATGATGCTGGGCTGTGGTGCTTTCCTACTCTGCTCTGGTCACAGCTGCACCCTATTGACCCCACACTAAGGTACGATTTCCCTTCTGCCATGACACTGGCTGTCCATTTGTCTAGGCTGCTCTTCTGCCAGACGACTGCCTGGTGAAGTCTCTCACTCCTTCAAGTTGTAACTCAAACAATCCCTTCCAACGGAGCCTAAGTACAAGTGCAACATGCCTGCCCTACTCTGCAGCTCTTTTTCAGGTCTGCCTCCCCCATCTCAAAGGCACCCATCATCCTCACACACTGCAATACCTCCTCAGCTCACTGACTGCTTCCTGCATATCTTGCTCCTGAGGACGCCAGCCCTGAGAGCAGGGACTGACGTCCCATTGTCCACAACATTTGTCATGGACAGGTTCTCCACCTATTTTTATGAACACAGTAGAATGAAAAAGGAGACTTTAATGTGGGGAATAGAGGGTTCTTAGGAGAAGGAAGGAGCCCTGACCTATACATGCTGCAGTATATTGACAGATGCTTCTGCTGGCCTCCACAGGCCTGCCCAGGGAGGGCTGAGGTCTTCAGTGCATGTTGCAGGCTTGAGGCCTCACGCTCTCCGTACCTCCTCTGCTGTGGAAGGACCTTCCCATTAGCACTGAGTGAAGGAAAGGGCTGCAGGGAGTCTTCTAAATACAGGGCCATGCACCAAGGCCTGCATTTGCTTCCATCATATTATGGTAATCTCTGCCAATAAAGGCAACTCTACACATGTAGGCATTCATGGAGGCTCTATGCAGCTGTCAACTATTGAATTATAAAAACGAACTCAATCACAGAAGACATTAGGCTGGAGAGTCTGACAGGTTCAACATTGACCTTGGCTTCTGCAGCGAACCACTGTTCTAAGATCTCTCTGCTACCCTGGAGGCAGTGCTCCCTCAGGCACCCACGGGAGAATGGGAGACAGCCACAGAGCTGCTATAGTTCTCTCCACCAGCACCCTCTGAGGCCAAACCTGCTCTCCTGCCCCAGGCCCTACCCTGTCCTCAAGCTGGAGCTTCCAGTTCCACTTTCCTAAGCACTAAGCAGTGCCCCTCTGCTCCCTGAGGCTCTCAGCGTGCTCTGCATCCCCAGAAGCCCTGTCCATCTTCTTGACTCTCCCTCTGCTGTGCCTAGAGGATGATGCTCTTCTGCTTCACCTGATGCTCTTCCGCTTCACCTCCTGCCCCTCTTGCTGAATCCACACCTCTACTCCAGCACCACCTGTATCTATGGACAGACCTGCACTCTTTACACCTCCCGAATTTATCTCCAGTGCCAAGCCCTCTTTGGCCTTCAGATGTGTACATCCATATTTATGGAGACAGAAACCCCACACAGACCCCTCACCAACCCAAATGCATCCTCAACTCTTCTTACTGTTCACCCACCTCAGAAACAAGCAAAACAGAACAGGAGCCACCACTGCTCCCCCTCCAACTCACATCACTCATGTACTGGGAACTGACAATTTTTTTTGGTAGTGGACATTGAATAGGGGATTTTGGTGCTGGGCATTGCTCAACCATGGAGCTATGTATCCAGCCCTTTTTCTGTTTTGAGAAGGGGGTCTAGGTAAGTTGCTGAGGTTCTTGCTAAATGGTGGAGTTTGGCCTTGAACTTGCAATCCTCCTGCCTCAGTCTCCCAAGTTACTAGGATTACAGATGCATGCTACTGCTAATAATTCCATGTCCTCAACATTCCTTGCCATCCCTCTCCAACTCAAACTTCAGCTCCACTGCCCCTGTTCATGTCCTTAGAGGCCCCCACATGCCTAGGCTCCACCCTCTGGTGACACATGCCCCAGATCCCAGGACAGGATCTGCTCTTCCATGTGGCTGCACCTCACTGGTGACACCCTACTTGGGTTCCACTGAAGGAGTCTGTTTCATCACAGAACCTGACAGCTCAGCTCCTGCAGACCGAAACGCAATTCTCATTGGGGCAAGATGGCTTGGGTACCCTCAGTCATGTTCCCTCCTGCAGGCTTGCCTGATTTCGAAGTAACCTGAACTCCGTTTCCAACTTAGTCTACAAGTGATTTACAACTCTGTTCCTCTGCTCCGAGAACCAAGCATAGAATCAAATCCAAAACAGGTCAACTAAGGGCAGAATGAGGGCTGCAGCTTGTGTCACTGGTTGAGGTCCACCCAGACAGAGCGACATCGGAACTTCAGTGAAGCTTTTAGTTCAAGAAGCTCTGTGCAGACATTAACTTGGTTTCCTAAGTACAGCTTTGCCTTGACCCTGCTCTAACCCTAAGGAAGGGTAAAGAATGCAGATGGAAGAGAGAACAAACGCTGCGGGCAGCTTCTGCACCAGCAGTAACCAGGACTCACCCCTGCTGTCCCTGTGCTGCCTCTTGAGTCTGGGACACACAGGCATCATCTTATGTGCATTTTGCTCACCACATGCTATAACTCAGAAAGTGTTGAGTGTGAGTTAGCCATGTGCTAATTCTTCCCTGGGCATGGCACACATTTCAGAAAGCTGATCCGACCTTGGCTCCTGAGCAAGCTGTGAAGGAAGAGCCTGAGGATAGGTGGGTGTGAAAGCTGGTGGCCAACGCCTTCTAAACCACTCATCTGAGAAGCTGCTTGTCCACACTAATGGGCTCCAGAGGCAACTGCAGCAGGGAAGGTGCACTGGGACTCAGCACGGCACAGGGCTGGCTGGACCCAAGGCTCAGAGAGCAGTTGCCCTGGGCATCCAACATGGCTAAGAGGTATGGCCTGCAGCTGGTCTGGCTCAACAAATGAAACTAATAAATAAGAAAAGCCTGGATTTTGAAAACAGGATTTAAAGTGCTTTGGAAAAGAACAGATGAGCTGCTCTGAGGAGGTAATGTGAGTGGGTAGGAACAAGAAGCCAGAAAAAAAAATTTTTTAAGGTTTTTTTTTATTGTTTTTGTTTTGAAGTTATATATTTTTTTAATTGGTTCAACACAGTCTTACATACTGGAGAGAATTGTTGCTACATACTCATGCATACATAGATATTGACAAAGTTAAGCCCAATCCTAGTCTAGGATCTCCCTTCTTCATCCAGTCCCTGATCTCATGTCTCCTGTCATACCCCTTGAGCTTACACATGCATATTAATTATTGAAATTTTTGAAATTCTATGCCTGCCTGAGTATAATTTGGCTTCTCATGGGAGTCGAGTGTTCCCAGCTGTATTGATAATCCCCTTTTTCCCTTCTCCCCCATCTTCACAGTTATGGTTCCCCCAGCTTATTTCAACTTTGGTGGGTTTATTAATTAAACTTAGCTAGCTTTCATCCTACCTTAGGTTTCGGTCTAGCTTCCACATATGAGAGAAAACATTCGGTCCTTTAAGTCTCTGTGTTTGGGATATTTCACTCAGCATGATTTTTTTCATTTTGATCCATTTAGGTGCAAATGCCATGATGTCATTCTTTCTAATAGCAGAGTAGAACTCCATTGTATATATGTGCCACAATTTTCGGACCCATCATCCAGTAAGGGGCATCTAGGTTGGACTGATTCCATAGTTTAACTATTGTAAATTAAGCTGCTATAAACACTGATGTAGCTATGTGTCTGTAGTGTGCTGATTCTAGCTCTCCTGGGAAAATACCCAGGAGTGGGGATAACTGGGTCATATGGAAGGTTCCATCCCTAGTTGTTTGAGGAGTCTCCACACTGCTTTCCAGAATGGCTGTACAAACTTGCAGTCCCAACACCAATCTGTTAATGTTCCTTTTTCCCCACAACCTCTCCAGTATCTGTATTGTTCATATTCTTCATTTTTGCCACTCTTGACTGCAGTGAGGTGGAATCTCAGTGAAGTTTTGATTTATATTTCTCTGACTGCTAGTGATGTAGAACATTTTCTCATATATTTATTGGCTTTCTGGAGTTCTTCTGTTGAGAAGTTTGTTTAGTTCCATAGTCCATTTATTGATTAGATTATTTGTGGTTTTGGTGTTCTGTTTTTTGAGTTCTTTGTATATTCTGGATACTAGTCCCCTGTTGGAGGCATAGCAGGCAATGATTTTCTCCCATTCTATAGGTTTTCTCTTGACACTCTTGACTAATTCTTTAGCTGTGCAGAAGTTTTTCAGTTTATAGGCATTCCACTCATTGATTCTTGACTTTAATTCTTGTGCTATGGGAGTTGTGTTAAGGAAGGAAGTACCTACACCAATGTGGTGGAATACTGATCCTATTTTTTCTTCTAATAATTTTATAGTTGCTGGTTTAATTCCTAATTCTTTGATCCATTTTTATTTGATTTTTTGCAGGGTGAGAGATAAGGATCTATTTTTCAATGGTCTGCATATGTCTGTCCAGTTTGTCTAGCACCATTTGTTGAATAGGATGTCTTTCCTCCACACTATATTTTTGCCCCCTTTGTTGAATATCAAATGGTTAACGACTTGCGCGTTAGCCTCAGCATCCTCTATTCTATTCCATTGGTCTTCATGTCTGTTTTACCAAAACCAGGATGTAAAAAGCCAGTTCTTAATGTTCCAGATGCCCTCAGTAAATATTTAACAGTAAACAACTCAACTGTGGGTATTTATGCACTGGGGAAGTTCATCACTCACTTGCTGGGATTCATGGGCAGTGATGTAAAGGACACCTACATGAAATAAAACTCTGATTTCTAAGCTTCCAACACTGCTGTACCACCATGCTCACACTGTAGGTGGATAGAATATCATAGATACATCACTATTCACTAGCAAAGAAAACAGCAGAAGCAAACTGATTTTATTTGGACCAAAAGTCCTGGACTGACTCTAGAGGTGCAATGAGAGAATTCACAGTACAGGGGGCCACACAGAATCCAAATCAGATAGAGGGAGGACAGCACCCTTCAGGAAGAAGTTCCATGGTGCTTCACAGGGCTGAGACCTCTCACAGTGGCCCTTCCCACTCAAAACCTGGCGTTATACACCTGCAAGCCACAGCTGACCCCCACCTTTTCCGTGATTATGCTGCCCACAGTTCTGATACTTTTCATTCTGAAGAGGTCCTACTTGCTGAGGGACACTAGTGCATGGCCACCTGAGTCACATCACCAGTCCCCAGGATGCCAGGTACTCAGCAAGGGCTGTGCACCTCAGTCAGGAATCACTACCAGCTCCAAACCAACCATCTTCCTCTGTTCCCCTGTACTATCCACATCAGATTCCACAGTCCCTACCCTAGCTAGCTCACATGTCAAATGTCACAGCCAAGGATGGATACCAGGTAGTGGCTGCTCGACAGAATGCAGTTCTGGGTTGCCTGGTGGTGTTGAGCATATGCTGCACACCACTGCAAGATACAGAGTTGGTCTCAGTACTTGGAGAAGGGGACAGAAGTAAGCCAACTGGCGCAGGACATCTGGCTCAGAGGGTAGAAGGAGGAAGACAAGCGACAGGGTGGGAGCCACAGGCTGCCCAGATCTTCAGCTGGGACACTGCCTTTCTCTGCCAGGCCCTGTAGGACACTGTGACACACTGAGGCCTCTGAGAAACCTGGAGCTCAGCACAGGTCAAGTAACTGACTTCCATGTCCTTGTTGCTGGTCCTCTCCCGACCAGTTACAGACCTTGCACCTGGGCAGCCCTGGTTGTGACCTCTCCACTTTGTCTGAGCCTAGAGATTTGGCTGCTTGGTACAAGTTTCAATGGTGGGCAGGGATCTCAGAACTCTTGCCTTTCTACACAGGACCTACTGAGCACCAAAAGTCCTGGCTGGAAAGTAAGACGAGCCCAAATAGACCTGGGAGCAGATGCACCACGGCACTGCTGGCTCCCCCAGATAGGCAGGGTAGGTGGCCTGAGGGCACCAGCTCCTGTCCTGTGAGATCAAGGCCTGCTATCTTCCCTCGCGCATCAGCATTTCTTCACAACATCTCTGCACTCACGCGTTCCCAGTAGGGCAAGAAGGAAGACCTGGTCCTGATCTGAAGGTTTTCATAGAGCAGACTCTTTCCCAAAGGCCTTTGTTTTCCCTGTCCTACTGGCTGTAGACAGTGCCTCATGACCCTGCTGCCTCTCTAGAGAAAGGTGACAGGTAGGAGGGACTAGGAATGTCTGCTACCTATCCACATCTGTGCTGTCTGCATACACACAGGAAGGCTAGGAGTGCAGTATATCAACATACATCTGCTCTGCCTATACACATGCACACACAGGGGTGACTAACGGTGTGTACCTACCCACATCTGCGCTCTGTCTACACATAAAAATGTTCCAAGGGGCAAGCAGTGTTGAGCATTGCTCTCTGTCCATGCCTGCCTGCCTGCCTGCATATGTGTGCAGACCTGCAGCAGGTCCATGTCCTATAGTCATCTCTTCCAAGTACTCCCCTCATGCTCACAGATACTGAGCTGCCTGAGACACTGCCAGGCAGAGGTGACTGTAAACTGCCCTCAGCACAACCACATTGGAATGATCTAGAATAATCGAATGCATTTACTAGAAGCCTCTGAGATAGTGATTATCTGTGACATCAATACTATAGAAATATTGAGGCTTTCTTAGCACTTATCGCAAATCCAGTATAAGGAGATACCATTCTTTAAAAAGCAAGTTCAGGGCTGGAGCAGTAGCCCCAGCCTGGAATGTGCAAGGACTCAGGTTCGAACCCCAGCACCACATACACAACTAAGTGTCAGAGAAACAAAGGCCAGACGAAAAAATAAATAAAATTGATTATCTCTCATTCTCTCCCTCTTTCTTAAAAAAAAAAAGAAAAAAGAAAAAAGCTCAGTATAACGCAGCATAAATAACAAAGTACAAAAGAGTTCCTTATCTATGCTTTTTCCAATGCTGGAAATATGTATACATTGTATGTCTGGATAAAAGTAAGCTATCACTGTTCATTTCATCTGGAAGACAAATTCCCAAATAAGTGAATAAATCCAAAAACTGACTAACGTCATCATTTCATGATTATTTTATCTACTCTTTTCAAATGCCTCACAAATTCAGGAAATAGTTGACAAGCTGGACCATGACACCCTGCCCACCACGTCAGGCCCTTCCTGTCACTCAGAGTGCCCCATCCGGGCCTGCTGCAAAATGGAACATGAGAGCGTGCTCAGCCTCACAGGCGCTAGGGCGCTGCACCACCAGGCCCCGCGTCGTTCTCCAAGCAATCATTCTGGATGATTTCTCTCTACTCCTTGGCATCTTGAGGAGGAGGGCTTCATTCAAACCATTTCTACATACAATGATTGCATCTTCTGAACTCACCAACAACAGCTGCTTCTGAAAAAAGGG
The DNA here is from genome assembly GCA_004027875.1 of Aplodontia rufa. Lineage (NCBI taxonomy): Eukaryota > Metazoa > Chordata > Mammalia > Rodentia > Aplodontiidae > Aplodontia > Aplodontia rufa. The sequence continues at coordinate 31,293 of PVKS010002780.1, forward strand.
ACTCTAGAAATGCGTTGATGTCCATCACAGACTCCTGACAGGCCCACACCCTTGCCCACACCCACTGCTGGCTTCATGCAGTGTTCACAGAGTCAGAACCAGGAAGAATCCAAGTGTCCATTGACTGACAAGTGGGCACACCCAGTGCACTGAGTTCAGTGCACGAGGACTAGGCTGCAAGAAGGAAGAAGGCTGCAACTCGCCAGGCTGTAGAAGAGCCTCAAGACCAGATTAAGAGGCCACACCTCAGTGCCACCATTTGTACAAGCTGCCCAGGACAGGACTGGGTGGGGGCAACAGAGGTGGGCCATCTCCACACTCTGCAGGCCCATCTTGTCTGTATCTAATCAAACAGTGCTTGCTATAGCCCAAGCTGGTATCTGGTGTATTGTGGGGGGCACTGCTTGAGACCATACTTAACAGCTGGAGTGGAGCCTGCACTTTGGGTAAATTGGCTGTCCCTTTCACCCTGCCATTTCTCAGACCAAATCAATGTAAGTTCTCTGAGAAGGAGAGGGATCTTCTTTTCCCCAGGGTCATTTGACCCCATATTTATAAAGATTTAATTGGAATTCCTCAAGAGGTTCCTAATGAGTTCAAAGTTAGGAATCAGATTGTAACAAACACTGAATCAGTTTTCTTCTGGTGGTGGTACACAATAAATAAAATCACAGACTGGATTAATTACATTGATTATAACAAAGGGTTATTAATTATATGAAAGAGACTCTCAAGGGAATTGTAGAAAATTAGATGCTACTAACAGAATGATATGGAAAGGACAAATCACATTTATTATTATCCCATTAACTGTTGCATTAGGAGTCATGACTACAGCTAGATACTGCATAATTCCACATATGTGAGCTCTTATTCAAGGATTGATGGAGATGGCTCTCACTAAACAAACTCCTGTCTCCTAGTAGAATAATCCTCCTGTTTAGATATAGTTGAGCAGGAATGTCAAAAGATGCTATCCAAATTTGAAGAAAAGAGTATATGGTTCATTTAAGTGGGAAATTATAAGATTTGTTTTCTTTTCTATCATACTTAAACCTGTAACGCAACACAGGCTCATTTACTGCAACTTAAATTTCATGTGTATGACAAAGCCATCTTAAGTAAGAGAAACACGGTCAGAAAGAAGCAATCTTAAAAAAAAAAATTCCATGATAATTATCCAATTGTAACTGTAGCCCTTTTTTATACCTGCCTCAATTTTAAATTAGCCAATCATGGAGACTGTAACCTAAGTTCCTCCAAATAGAGAGGGGGGCAGTGTTCCTTAGGGATAGATATTGGGGGATTGCCCACCTCAGTGTGTTTGCTGGCTGGATTCCTATTGTAAGCATAGTCTTCTGTAGAAGTGAAACCTGCTTGCTCACTCACCTCTGAGCATGTTTTCTTACTGTACCTCAGTATTTCTGACAATTTCTAACACAGTGAACAATGTAGCCATCAACCCCTTTTAAATTCCGAGACAGTAGGGAGTTTGCCTGAGTTAGAAGCTACAGAAAGCAGGCAGGACTCATGGGTCCCCACTTCCCAAAGGCAGGACTGGGAAGTGACTGATAAACACAAGTGTGTGCAAAGCACGCACCTCACGACAGGCTGCGGCACAAGCCAGTGACCACATCAGGGCAATTCGTCCTCTGCCCTAGTAGCACTGTGCTCCATGACCGGGACCTCAGACTTTACCCTCAGGACCTCTGAAGAGGACACCTGTCATCTATTCTTGTCAAACTGTGCTCAATCACCTTTAGTTTGGCTCTAACATAAACGCTGGATGAACATTTGTGCGCCATGCATATCTTCACATGGCTCTGTCAACTGCAATCACGAATGGTGGCCCTACCTAAAGTATGCAAAGAAGGCTCATCCCCAGAATCACTAGCTGGAACCTGCAGACCAGTGAAAATGTGGTCTCATCCAGACAGAACCACCATGGCCAGGGGAGGTGCCTCCAATCACACTAGCATCCAATGGGAGCTCCCTGGCTCCACAGGACGGTTCTTCACACAGTGCAAATAAAACTATATTTTATTTATTTTGAACTGGAGATAATGCTTTCTCTTCCTTTTTCCTTGTTCTATTTATATAATTACTTCAAGTTATTATATCTTATATATTATAATATATATATATATAAAAATAATACAATACCTATATATTGTATGTTGATTTCCTATCTTGGGTATTTCTGTATGTGTAAACCAATGTCATCCTTTGGCACTGCAGGGGTCTAATTCCACAACTGCCACCCCTCAACCCTGACACCAAAGCCCATAGATGCTCACATCCCTCCTATGGATATCCATAGAATTTTTACATATTCTATACCTGTGTTCCTGTGTGCTTCAAATCATCTCTAGACTACTACCTACAATACCTAATATGGTATGAATATTATAAAATAGTTGGTGCACTGCACTGTTTAGGGAATAATGGTGAGGAAAAGAGTGTGCACATGCTCAGTACATGTTTACACAAAGTGTGTGTACACACACATATATATACACACAACATGGATATGGATGTGCAGAGCGGGGGGGACAGGTGAGCACGGGCTGAACCACTCACACCAGAGTAGGTGCTTCCAGATACCAGTGATTCTAGCCAAGAATCAACAAGCTCTTCTCCTAACCCTGTTTGCATGTAGGGACGGGACCTGGGACTTAGCAGCGCTGTGCCTTGTGGGAGCCCTTAGTGCACACACTTCCTGGTCCCGTCTATGAAACACCAGCTGCAGGGGACAAGGTAGGGACAACTGATTAGCAGCGTCTGTACCTGCAAGTCCATAAGCTGTGCAGCTGACTTTCCCTGGAGACACAAGGCCTGGGCAACAAACGCATGCAGATCCTCCAGGCAGAGAGTGTCCACCTGAAAGGGACAGAGAGAGGCCAGCATTAGGTCGATGAAAAAGAAATAAAGCTTCTCGTAAGTCAACCTCAGCTACTCAATGTGGACACCTATGCACACAGGAACACACAGGAACACGACACAGTGTGTACATACGGACGCACGCACACACACAACACATTGTGTACACATGGGTACATGCACAACACATCGTAGTACACACAGTGCGCACACACAGGCACAATACATTGTGTATACACAGTGCACACAAGAGGCACGATGCATTGTGTACACATGGTACACACATGCATGGCGTATTGTGTACACTCAGTACAGACATATATGATGCATCGTGTATACACATATGCACAATGCATCATGTACCGGTACACACAGGCATGACACATTGTGTACACACACGACATATCATGCACACACGGTACGTACACATGACACATTGTGTACATACACATTCACAATGCATTATGTACACAGTATGTGTGCACACATGATGCATTGTGTACGCATGGTGCACACACACATGCCCAACACATTGTTTGCTGGAGCAGATCAGGTCTGCATGTGGAAAAACAGCCTCTCTCCTTCCCATCCACAAGCCCTAGCTCAAAACTCTTCAGTGTTTTCAGCTGGGCACACAACTCAGGTTAAGCTGGACAGGGGAGCCTGGATTCCCAGTAAGGTTTGGTTCCTCTCTAGCAAGGAGGAAAGGCCCAGAGTACCTGGAGGTACCAACCAAATGCATGTCTTAAGAGCCATGCTGACGAGCACTCTGGGCATGGAGCAGACAATCAAGGCACTCCAGACAGCATCCACAGCCAGATGGGGCTGGGTGCAGGGATGGGGGTACATCCACCACTGACAGCCTGGATGGAACTTTGTTCTTGGGTCCCCGCTTAAAGCAAAGCAGAGCCACAGCACGAGCCCTCCCATTCTCCGTGGATTGAAAAGATGTGAAGTGCAAAGGAGAGGAGGCACAGAGACAAGGGGAAGAGAGACAGAGTGGGCCCAGCTGGGTCTCGAATAAACCGTGGGGATGAGGAGGACTGAGAACTCAGATAGGCTGTGCCTCTGTCTCTCCTGCTACTGTGAGCTCAGCCACCACTTTTGCCACCCAGGCACAGTGATTCCACCACCACATGAGAATGCCAGGGCTTCTTCCAGCGGGAGAGGAGACTTCTGTGGCCAGTGCAGGCCTGAGGAGCAGAGCAGCAGCAAGGAGCATCACTGCCCATCTGGGCAACAGAGGCACTGGTGTGCCCACTCCTGGTGAATGGCCCACCACAAAGTGAGGAACCCCTGCTGACACTAGCTGTGTAACACCACTGCAAAGACACCGCACAGCACTTTGCACATGCTGCCCCACTCAGGCAAACCCATGGGCGGGCGCCAAGATCTGGCATGTTCTTACTGATGTATCACTACCTTGTTCTGTGCTTACTCCACAGCGGTGTCACGTTGCACGAATGAGGGCAATGTTGATCTTAGAAGCAAGACCAAGCATTTTTTAATTTTAATGCTCCCATCTCTCTGCTCAGACAGAGGCATGTGATTCTGCCTCCTGCCATCCATCATTGTGTGCCAGCAGCCTGAGAAGCACTGCTTCAGCCTGTCCAGAGTCCTCATGGGCAACCTTCCCACTTACTCTTCATGGGCAGCTGGCAAGCCCAAGTTCCAGATTCACCAATGGCTATTGCCAGCAGCAGGCCTTATGAGGTGTTTGCTCTGCTACAGAGTGCTCTGAACAGGAACCATGTCCATCACTTCCCTGGACAGGCTGTGGCTTCCACATGCTGCACAGCATGCCCTCTTGTCCTACACTGCACATCAAGACATCTGACCACTGGACTGATGCTTTTGCAAATCTACCTTTGTAGCTCCTATCCTGAGAGCCATCAGCCCTGGGACTAGAAGCACAGTGTGTTCCCAGCCTCAAGGACAACTGGGTTTGTCTGCTGGTTTCCAGCTGTGGAAGTTCTGACTCGGCCTCTCTGTAGCCAAACCGCCATATCCACTTGTGCCAACACACACTAAGACATTCTACATACAAGGATGTGGTCAGGGCAGGGTGCAGGTTCACAGGAATAGGGATGTGAGGATGTTACAGGAGGATGGCCTCCTTCTGCTGCACAATGAAGGCGAGAGCAGAGAGTGGTTTCAGGACTAGAGATGGCTCAAAAAGCCACATCCATTGCTGGAAATGGCGGCTCAAGGGGTTCGTCACAGAATTGATGTTGCCAGCACTCCCTGCCACAGAGCAGGTGAGAAAGCCCACTTCCTGGTTCTCAATTCTCACTACAACCCAACTTCAACCAGAGACAACTGATGATTAATGAATAATGGACAGAAAAAAGTGACCAATAACATATGGATGGTTAGTTAACATAACAAAATAAATGTTCTAACACTTAGATATTACGAAGTTCCTGCCATCTATAGTAACTTATGCTTTGCTAAGTCTGTATAAAAACATATTCTACTCAGCACAGTAACAAAAACTAAAGTTTACACTAGCATATGCTATGAAACCAGTAGTGAAAGAGCTGTTTAACCACATGTTTTTATACAATGCTGCCTATAAAAAGGGCAGAGCCAAGGACACTTTGAGAGAAGGTTGGTGCACAGAATTCCACAACAGCAAGACTTTCTCAAGGATGACTAATAGCCATACCACATTCCACTCCAGACAAGAGAAAACTGAAAGGGTACGTTCCAAGGTAACAGTTGTGATGGCTACAGAAGAGGGATGTGACTCAAGACAGTGAAGCAGAGGGGAAGTAGAGGCTCCTGCAGCAAGGCTACCAATAGCACTACAAATGCAGGACAGAGTCAACAAGCAAAGGCCTCTGTACTAGCTTCCCTGATGCTCCTACGTGAGCTAAGTATATAACTACTGAAGAAAAAGACTGGCTCACTGAGGGGCACCAAGGCGAATGGTCTGGCACTATGAATTCTACAGTGCAGTCAGCAGCCAGCGCCACACGAGTTCTGCAAGGCAGAACAAAAACCTAGTGGATGCTGCACTAGGTACTTCTGCAAAACATTTCATTCATTCTAGAATGCAGCTGCCCAGTAACCCCAGGAGGCAGCTACAGCTATCAGCTCATTTGCAGATTAGAAATGGAAGGCAAGTGTTTGGTACACACTTTTTTGAGGAAATGGACATGACTTAGGAACTTTGCTGGGATTGCCTAGTGGCACAGAACTACCAAGGGAGAAGCCAGACAACTTCCCACCCCAGCACCCCTGCCAGGTCCGCTCACCACTCTATGGGTGCAGAAACCATACAACAACCACAGGAGGACCAAGACAGGTGCCGTCTGAGAAAGTCTAACAAGTTCAGCCGCTTCCTGTACCTCAACACGTCCAGAGTCTCTGATGTAGTGCAACACAACCCTCAAGTTTAGCAGAGCAGAGAAGCCCTCGGTCTCATCTGATCAGAGCCTCTTGTTCTGTGAGCAACTGCAAGGTCTAACAATGTACCACAGAAGAGACCCTGGGAAAAGATATCCCAGCAACAACCACAGCACACCAGGAAAGGTGGGCCAGAGAGAAATCAAACTCAGCATTACCTGGACAAAGATGTAGATCAACAGGCAGCACAGAGCTCTCAGGGGACCTTCCACAGCCTGCAGCTCTTCTCTGGAGGAGGAGAGGTTGAAGCAAGCCAGGAGTGCGTCCAAACGCCGGGCCTGCACAGCTGGCTCTTGGTTCAGCCACAGCAATCTCAGACTGGGTGTTCCCCCTAATTAAAAAAGCAAAAAACAAACAAATGAACAAAACAACCATTTTCTCTCAGTGTTGGGAGCACCAAGCTGCAATATGCTTCCTCTAGAAACACAGTGTATGGGAACTCATGGCTTCCCTTCCTTCCTTGTGCAGGGCCTCAAAGCTTAAAGACACCAAAGTACAAACCTGAACACACCTTCCTGGTTTTAAAGGAAACTGAAGCCTGAAGGGCCAGCACAGACATTTCATGGAGACCTTCTTCTCCTTCATGGAGGTGCTGAGGGAAGCTGAGAGCTTTTGGTCCCATTGCTGCACACCATTCTAAGCCTTGGCTATGCAGCTCCAGGATGGGACAAGGGTCACCTCCCTTAGGTGCTGCCTGCCCACCCTTTCCGCTCCATGTGCAAAAGAATGGGAAGCAGGGACCGTGAGCGGAGCTTTCCTGGGCTCTGTGTGAGAATATCTTGCTTGGAGGCTGCATACCGAACATCCACAAGCCAGGATGCAGGCACACAAATGTCATTTTAACGTTTTGCTTCTATACTTCACGCATACATTTAGGTCTTTAAAAATTCAAAAGAGAGTCCCTTGCTCATTCACTTAGACCAGGACAAGCACAGAGAGCATGGGTGAGACCCAGCAGACATGGGCAGCTCTGTGTCCACCCTGAGCAAATGGGAAGGTGCTGGGTGTAACACCTTCCAATGTGCCCAGCAGCCCTGGCAAAATCACAGGGGTGGCTGGGGTATGAGGTCCCGTGTTTACCAAGGAACAAAAGCACTCGCCAAATGGCACCAGAACTCCTCTCCCAAATGGAAGCCCAGCTCTCTTCTGTCATGTATTCTCGGTGGTGCCTATCTCAGCACCAGAAGCAAAGCACCCACTTTTTTTTTCCTCCAGTGCTGGGGCTTAAACCCAGGGGCCCACACATCATAGACAGTCTACCCCTGACTGGTGCCCAGGTCACTTGCACTTCTGAAAAGACTTCAGGGCTCCCTCCACTAGCAAAGTGTTCTCAGTATTTATTCTGGAAACGAAAAACATTCTTCTCTTGCAAGAAAGAAAACGCCAAAGATAATTAAAACATTTATGGCACTAGTACTTAAGATTTAGTACCACGGGCGATCATAAGCACATCTCAGGACCACACTCACAGGAATGTTTGCTGCCCCTGGGTCAAACCCACTCACTTCCAGTTTCATGTGTCCATGCCACAGCTTCAAGCAATTAAGGAAAAAAAAGGAATTCAGCCTACTGGGGGGCTGCTATAACCATCCCTGCATACTGTCCAGAGATAAAGGACATTTTGATGACAGAGGCAGGAAAATGAGAACCCACAGGACCAAACACTTTTATCATCTGAGTCATTACAGACAAGTGGAAGAGTTGACTGACCCAGGGTTACAGTCACTGCACATAAACTGCTTAGAAAACATTTTTGCTTATTACAAAAGTCAGACTGTGAACATTCTTTGAAAATAGAAAAAAAACGAGGTACAACCTCTGGCACAGATATCACCAGATTGGGGAACGCTGCTCTCAGACCTCCCACGATGTATGTAAAATCCCTGAGAGTGCAGCAGGAGGCCAAGTCCCGTCAGAGCAGAGATGTGATTGCACCTCAGTTACTTCAGCTTAGACCCAGAAGTACAGTGTGGAAACTGGAGATTTGTGGGACATCTTTACAACCAAGACAGGGGTCCTGAGTAAGCAGCGAGCACAGCACTCTCTAGGTCCAGTGGTTTTGACCAAGGACAGGAGTCCTAAGTGAACAATGAGGACAGCACTCTCTAGGTCCAGCGGTTGTGATGAAGGACGGGGGTCCTAGGGAGCACTGAGGACAGCACTCTCTAGGTCCAGCGGTTGTGATCAAGGACAGGGGTCCTAGTGAGCACTAAGGACAGCACTCTCTAGGTCCAGTGTTTGTGATGAAGGACAAGGGTCCTGAGTGAGCAGTGAGGGACAGTGTTCTCTTGGCCTCTGTTCATTCCCTCCAGGATAAAATCCCAGATGGAGGCAGTTGTAGACATTCAAGTCAACATTTTGGGTTCACAGTGAAACCATTATCAAAGGCTATGCACAGGGTGACAAGATGACCTCTTCAACTCTCTGCTTTTAAAGGTTGTGACGGATTAGTGACGAATCGAACAAAAACCCTTGCCAACAAGGTGAGAAGGGTGGTCTGTTTTCTTCCCACAGGTCTTTTATGGGAGCAAGAGCCGCGGCTGGGATCAGCAGTAGCATTATCTGGGATCTCAGAAGTGAAAATGTTGGGCTTATCCCCCCATCCTTCACTGGAAATTCAAAGGTTGGGGAGAATTGTAATTTAACTCAGGAAGCAGAAGATTCTGAAAAACAGCTTGAAAGCCACTTAACACCCCTCAGGAGAAATAAAATAGAGTAACTTACCCATAATGAAGAAACTGGTCTTGGAGGAAGCCTAATGATGTAACAGAGTGGACGCATCACTGGTGTAGAAAACCAGAGAATATCAGAGAATTTCAATGCCACATTCAATCAACTGACTTGTGTAAGTGGAGAGAGTTTGCTTCATCAGGAAACACTGAATGGCTTTGTAGGTAAGGAAGGTGGGAGACAAGGTCATCTCCTCCCAAAGCCATGGGTCTCGGCTCCAGCTGGACCTCACACACTCCAGGGTGCCAGCCTCCTGATGCAGGAAGCAGACCCTCTCCCATGGACCCTTGCTATCTCTGCCAACAGGCCTGCTCACCAGCATAGTTCTCTCCCTAAACGCACTACGTCAGTTCCTCCTGCCACAAAGGGAACGACTCCTTTGATAGATTTCCAGTTATCATTTTCGCTGGGGCAGGGCATGCATGTTTTTGGGTAAATATTCAGGTTCTCTCTTCTAGTGAAAGCTAGTCTAGAAATGTGTTTGCCTCTGCAGAACCTCTGCAAACCCACTATGGCTGCAGTTGCTACGTGAAAGGGAGCGTTGAAATTCCAGCTAAAAAGCAAGGTTTGAACAGAACTGGAAGGAAAACCAGCTCAGGAGGGTGGCTGGAACTACCTGGTGTGGAGGACAGGTCCCTCTGCATGCGCACTCACTCAGGTGCACCCCTAATGCACACTGTCACTCATTCACATGCTCATATTCTGCGCAGTCACACTTAGTCACACTTATGAAAGCTGGAGAGCGTTCCAGTGCAAACACAAGTAGGAAAGCCTGGGGGCTTCTCAGGAGGGATGTGGCAGAGGCTGCAGGAGGGTCACACCAGGGCCCAGATGTGCCTGTCTGGCAACGGCATGGCGTTCTCCGTGCTTCCGCAGAAAGTGAGCCGTGCATAAGAAGTTTCCTCAAAGCTGGTTTTTAGCTATCTTATGGTCTTGTGGTTATTTTCCGCACCTATTCCTAGGGTATGTCCACTCAGGATATGAGACTGAAACTCTTAGAATTAACTTATGTGTCTTTTATATCTCAAATTCATGTGTGAAAGTGCTTATTCACAAGTTCAATTAAAATCAATATTCATCCTATCTTTGTGGACAGAGTATTTCTGGCCAAAAGAAATAATAAACCCCCCATAACTACTCACATGAAAAGTGAATCTTTACACTAACTGGATTAACTTCAATAGCCAGAGCAGATTGCTTTAGCATCTTGATGTCCTAAATGCTATACCTAAATGAGCAAGCTAATTTCATGCTTTTAAGGACACAGACACTGCTTCTACCTAATGCATTCAAAACACAGTGGCCACTCAAGCAGGGTGCACGATGAGAAATGCAGGCCTGCCTCGGGCTCTGAGGTGACTGTGACACATTTACTTGATGAAGCCTCACACCATTTGGAGAAGCCTCTCACAAATGGGACAGAAACAACCATTGAGACTCTAAACCAAGTGTCTCAGTCCAGGATGATCCAGAGAGGGAGCTCTGGAGACTGGCACCACACTGGCATGGTTGGGAAGAGTCCACACTCACCGGAACCCCAGCGCTGCCAAGGCTGTCTGAAGTGCATGCCTCAAGCATCAGGACAAAGGCCTTTGGAAACAAGCTGACACAAGAACTCAACACAGGATAATTATCTAATGCAGGTCTCCGCACCAAGTGTGTGACTATTCCTCCTTTCACCTTCTTCAAGAAAGCAAGCCTGAACCACACATGCCCTTTTAATATAACAGTGGGGACTCCTGAGAAGTGCAGCATTCAGAGGTCACCTCTGGAGGACAGGAACCCAGGCTGAGGGCAATGCTGCTGTCCACCTAGTGTGGCTGCACTTTGCAGGCTCTCCTGACAGGAGGGAGAGGTCAGTGCACAGGACCCCACCACAAGACACCCAGGATGGGACTGGATGCTCTGCCGCCTGCAGTCTAATGCCAATCGTAGTTTTCCTCAGGCCTATTAAGAACCATTCAAATGTTAAGATCTTATCTTTTTACTGGTCAAGAGAGGTTCTTTTTACTGGTTTCCAAAGAGAGAGG